>CM061919.1:34251262-34416297 GCA_031002005.1 Vandiemenella viatica
TTATAGAATGAGGACTCCGCCGTGGTGACATTTTTTTTTAGGAAAGATATTATTCGTAATTCGACCCTTAAAGGGCAAAAATGTCATTTTTTGTAAAATGCGTTTTTTGTGTATAGAACCTCTCATCTCCCTGGATATCTATCCAAAATTAACAAATCAAGGCACATTATGAGGAATATTGTCTGAGGTTTGTTGACATCATATTTTAAGAGAGAAGTATTTGGTATTCAACCCTTAAAGGGAAAAAGTAAAAATTCTTCTATAACGCAATTTTGTGTCACGAACGACATATATCCCGTAATATCTAACCGATATAGATAAATGAGGTATCATATTAAAGAAAAAGGTCTGGTAACATTATATTTAAAAAAAAATGTATGCTTCGTAATTCGACCTTTAAAGAGCAAAAATATCAATTTTACTAAAATGCGTTTTTTGTATCTCCAGCTATTTATCTCCCTGGATACCTAACCAAATCGATAAATGATGTAGGATTATGAGGAGTAATGTCTCAGATTTGGTGACATCATATTTTAAGAAACAAATTTTTTGGAATTCAATAGTTAAAGGGAAAAAGAATAAATTTTTCTATAACGCATTTTAGTTTCCAGAGCGATTTATCTCCCGTACTATCTAACCGATATAGATAAATGAGATATCATATTAAAGAATTAGATCTCCGCCGTGGTAACATTATATTTAAGAAAGGAATGTTTTCGTAATTAGAACCTTAAAGGGCAAAAATGTCAATTTTTCTGAAATGCGTGTTTTGTGTCTCGAGCCTCTTATCTCCTGGATATCTATCCAAATTTGACAAATCAAGGACGAATATGAGGAATATTTTCTTGGCTTTGGTGACATCATATTTTATGAATAAAGTTTTTGGAATTCAACCCTTAAAAGGAAAAAATATAAATGGTTCTACAACGCATTTTTGTGTCACGGTATATTCATCTCCTCTGATGTTTAACCGATATTGATAAATGAGATAACAAATTAAAGAATAAAGTCTCCCCAGTGGTAAAAATTATATTTTAAGAAAGGAATTTTTGTAATTCGAACCATAAAGGTAAAAAGTCAATTTTTCTTAAATGCGTTTTTTGTATCTCGAGCCATTTATCTCCCTTGACAATTAAACAAAATTGATAAGAGACAAATCATTTAAAAGATTGAGGTCTTGTTAATGTGTTCGGTTTCGTTACCACATTTTAAGAATAAAATTTTAACAATTCTAATCTTAGAGTGCAAAAGTATTAAAATTTATACAATGCACATTTCTGTCACCAGCTATTTATTCCCCTTGATACCTAACCGAAATCAATAAATGAGGAATCAATTTAAATATTAAACTATCATTTACGGTCTCATCATACTGTAAGAAAAAAGTTTCTCCAAATTCAACCCTTAAGGGGAAAAAAATTATTTGTCTAAACTTTTTTTTACTTCGCTTGATAACTAACCGAAATCGATAAATGAGGTATCATTTTTAAAGACCAAAGGGGCTGCTTTGGTCACACCATATTTTATAAAAGGAATTTTTGAAATTCGACCATTAAAGGGCAAACGTATCAATATTATTTATACAACTTTTTTTTTTAATTACACGCCATTTATCTTTTTCGATACCTAACCGAAATCGATAAATGAGATATCGTTTTAAAAAGTAAGGTCTGCAGCTACGTAAAATCATAAATTAAGAAAGAATTTTTCGGAATTTGGTGCTTAAAGTGGTATCGCGTATGAGACTGTTCAGAGCCAAGTCCCTATATTGCACCTGCGGATATCAAAGAGATGTCAATAAACTTTTTTTATTCAATAAGTAGCTTTTCGAATAATTTTGTTTCCTGATACGGAAGCACTGTCGCTTTGCTATACAATTCCAATGTAAAAATTTTATTTGCACACAAACAAATATTTCAGAAATAGATGTGTGTGCATTTTGTTCAGGTTGGTTTATTCTGTTAAGGTCAGTGACAGTTTGTCATAAATACAGTGTGTTTTAAATTTTCCTAACTGTATCGTAATATGTTGCGAGTATTTTGATACTACACTAAAAAAAAGATATTTGCTACAAAAGTATGGTTCTACTTTTCATTATATTACAAGCATTCAACTTCACTATTCATCGCATTTTATTCGCGAAATTTTCGCATGGATCGTCTAGTAATAAGCAGGGCTTATGTTTCTTCCCCGGAATTTCTTCGGCGAGGAGAAGAGGAAGCCACCTTTTCCTTGGGTGGAGAAGGGCATTCTGGTCTGGTACGCGGTCTGGGATATACGGTTCGACCCTGGAAGGAGTCGTACAGTGACCGTACTACGACCGCTGGCTGGTGATCCTCGTCGGCCAAGCAGGACGATCGTACCTGGCTGATCGTTGGATCGATGTCACACAGTGATAGGCTGTGCGGCAATCATAATCAACGCTGTCTATGGGATGGTAATGTGCTCACGCCAGGTCATGCTTCGTTTGGTTCTTGAGACTGTGACAGACCCGTAATCGAACATGAGATAAATACCTCTGCTCATCAAGCAGTTGGCAAATTTGGCAGAATATTGTGTGTTGTGGAGGAACCTTGCTTATCAGGAATTCCATAATGTTTTCTTGTATTAACGGCGCCCGAGATTAATTTTCATGTTCATGTGCGTATTGTCTAATTGGTGATGTTTATTATCACAATATTTCATGCATTTTTTGATAACTTTAATATTTAATTTCAGTTAATAATTCCTGAATCATAGCAACGTTGTTTGCCTTAGTTAATCGCCTAATTGTAACGTCCAGGCATTGTGTTCGGTATTTTTTTTTTTTTTTTTTAACAGTTTAACGTCCCTTTTTAACAACGTGGTCTTTAGAGACGGGAAAGGATGGGGGCAAGGAATGGGAAGGAATTCGGCCATGGCCTTTTTGAAGGAAGCATCCCGGCATTCACCTGGAGTGATTTGGGGAAACCATGGAAAACCCAAATCTGGATGCCCGGACGGGGATTCGAACCGCCGTCCTCCCGAATGCGAGGCCAGAACGCTATCCGTTACACCACCACGCTCGGTGTGTTCGGTATTGAATTTCTAATAATGGTAATGGCAAATATGCCCGAAAGTGTAATTGTCAACATAAAAAAAAATTAACAGTCAGTTTTCTTGTAATCTCGCAAATTTTGAGAGTCTCGACAGCATAAATAATCATAATTAAAAATTAAAATAAATTCACAACTTCCCCACGGAATCCCCACTTACTACACGCTGCTCACATATATTTCTGATGTGGTTGCATATCAATCTTTCCATTAATTGAACTACCACTGATATTCAATTGATTGGCCTATAATTTTCCGACTGTATTTCTCACCCCTCCTTTATGTACCGGCACTAGTATCGCCCTTTTCCAGTCGTCTGGTAAGCAGCAAGTACCCAGATTCAATTTAAACAATATTTCAAAATAAGGTACAGTTTCACATCCCGCTATCCTTAAGACATCTGTAGTAATATTATCTACACCAGCTCCTTTATGGTTTTTTTTTTCACTTTTCTTAGTTCCTTCATGATATACTCAGCATGAATTCCAAATTTTTGATTTACTCATTTTTAGTTTTATTGTTTAGCACATTATCCGATTTAGACCCTCTTAATTCTAATTCACTGTCCCTAATGTTCTCACCAAACGTTTTTCAAATCCTCAGTAACTTCTTATCTATGAGCTTCTCAACACCCTCCCTTCCCCTCAGTTTTCTAACACAGTCATAGAAATTTCTCATTGCATTAGTCAATGGTCCCCCTGCACCGACAATACCCTTCATAAGCACATCTTTAGTCACCTGCTTAGCTATTATTAAGTTCGTGGATAGTTCACTTGGAAAAGTTCTGTTCTCTTCTTACCAACCTCTTTAACCTCCGCACCCCTCTGTTATAGTACACATTTTCTCTACTTCTCTTTATTTTCTGTTGTGGAATAAATTTTTCTTATGCCTTTCTTATTTTCTCCTCGAACTCTTCCCACCTTAACTCTACTATACTTGTACCTTCCTTCCATTTGCTGAAACGTTCTTTGAAATTTCTATTCAAGTTCGAAATTGTGCCTTTTCATAATTGTACCTATTTCCCCCCTCGATTTTAGCTGCTGGTTCATTGAATCCTCTAATATCCGTCAGAACTGCTTCATGATCACTTATTCCTTCGGTTACTTGAAACGCCACAAAGTTATCATCGGGCTTTAATAGAAATAAATCAAAATTTTTGTCCTCTAGCGTTCTACTTCACCAGATGTGTAAATCCTCCTTCCTTATTAAGGTAGTTTCAAATCTCTGTTTCCATGTGTCATTAATCTTATTTCCTACCCAGTAAATTTAGATCTCCACCAAAAATGACCATTCTATTCTCACCTCTCAAATCGGAGTATGAATTTAATTTCCTTCCAGGAGCCTCATCTGTCATTATTCCACTGCAGTAAGCAGCCTTTTTTTATGCTGTCATCAGTCTTTCGACTGGCTTGATGCAATCCTCCATCCTTTCCTATTTTGTGCTAACCTCTCTACATATCCCTTACGACCCACGTCCTCAATTATCTGCTTCATATATTCTAATCTCTGTCTTCCTCTATAGTTCTTACTTTCGACTGTTCCCTGAACTAGCAATTAAACATCCAGCATGTCTCAAAATATGACCTACCAGCCTGTCTCTTCTTTCTGTAAGCTTCTTCCACAAACTTTTTTCCTCACCCATCATTTCCAAAACTCGTTCATTTCTTACTTTGTCTGTCCACTTATTTATCAGCATTCTTCTGTAGTACCACATTTCATATGCTTCAATTTTCATTTTTCCGGTATTCGTAAAGTCCATGTTTCGCTACCGAAAAGTGCTGTGATCCACACATAGAGTTTTATTTTTTGTTTCTAATTCATAAATCATTAATTGAAACTAAAAGATTTATCTTTTTCATGAACGCTCTTTCTGCTAGTGCTATTCTGCTTTTACAATCATCCCTGCTTCGACCATCGGTTGCAATTTTGCTTCCCAAATAACAGAATTCACTTACTTCTCCAATTGCATTCGATCCTATTTTTATATTTAATTTGCTAGTATTGGTATCATTTCTGCTACATTTCATCACTTTACCCCTGCATTGATTTATATTCAGGCTAAAATCTTCCTTCAGTATGTTGTTCATACCATTCAGTAATTTCTCAATATCCTCAGCCCATTTTGCTAACAAGAAAATGTCATCTGGAAATCGTAGAATACTGATTTTTTCTCTCTGGACACTTATGCCTGATGGAAATTTTTCTCTTACTTTTTTTATTGCTTCCTCTATATAAAGTTGAATATTAACTGGGATAGACTACAACCTTGTCTCACACACTTTTTTACTGATGCAAGTCTCTCATGATTCTCTACTTCAATTACAGCCACTTGATTCGTAAATGGTCTAGAAAGTATTCTTCTATCTCAAAACTTTAGGCCTGACGTCTTTAAAATTTTGATCATCTTGTCACACCTAACATTATCAAAACCTTTTTCTAAATCAACAAAAGCCATGAAAGTATCTTTATTTTTCTTGATACGCCTTCAAGTATTAAACTTGAAGCCAAAATTGTTTTCCTTGTACCAAGATTTTTCCTACACCTAATCTGATCTTCACCTACTATGTCTTCTACTACACTTTCCACTCTTCTGTGTATTATTGTGGTCACTAATTTTGAAGCACGTGATGTTAGATGGTGCGATAATTCCTATTCTTGTCTGCATTTGCTTTCTTCAGAAGTGTGAAGATGATATTTTCATTAAAATTAAATCGAACTTCTCCTGTTTCATAACTTTTTGAAATCAACTTGAATAATCTTTCGATCCCTTCTTCTCCTAGGGATTTAAGAAGTTCTGCAGGGATCTCATCAATTCCAACTGCCCTATTTGCTTTCAAGTGATTCAGAGCTTTATTAAATTCTGGCCTCAAAACATCATCTAATAAGTCATCATTCATCAATGTTAACATCGGTTTCCTTTTTTATTACGCTATTGTGTAAGTTTCTCAATTAGCTCTGATCTTAAAAGAGGGTTCCCATCGGCGGCTTTAATGTTCACACCTCTTTTCTTCATTTCTCAAAAATTCTGTTTGATCGTCCTACATGCCTCATCTACCTTGCCTATGACCATTTCCTTATCTACTTCTTCACACTTTACTTCTAGCCATTTTTTGTTTGTTTGTTTGCATTTTCTATTTATTTGATTTCTAAATTGCCTGTATTGCTCTCTTCCTGCTTCATCCTGAGCTTTTTTGTACCTTCTCCTCTGATCCATCAGTTCCAAAAAAAATTCAGTGATCCAAGGTTTTCTGGCAGCTTGTTCCCTAAAGTCTAGTGTTTCTTTACCAGCTTTCATTCTTTCGGTCTTTAATGCACTGCATTCGTCCTTTGCTGAGCTCCTTTCAGAGTTATTTCTTAGACCTAACTCTACCATTTCTGCTAATTTTTCTCTCGTACTAGATTATTTCAGTTTATTCACTTCAATACTGTTCTGCTTATGCTACTTCCTTATTCCCTTGAATACCTGCCCTATTCAGACTTTCCACGCTCCGACTCGTAGAATTTTTCTATCCATACTGATGACTCCTCCCTGAGCAGTCACCACCCGCAGATCCGACTGGGTGACTATTTTACCTCCGGAATATTTTACCCAGGAAGAAGCCATTATGATACATGTAATTTCAGAGGATTACATGTCCTCGGGATACCGTTTGGGTCTTTAATGCAGTGGTTTCCCGATTCCTTCTGCATGCCCGTGCCATTGATCATTTCTGATTCATCCGCCTTTAGGGGCCGTTTCCAACCCCAAGGACTAGAGGGTTCCCTGGACCACTCCCCGCTCTTCTGTCCTCCTTCCGGAGGCCGTTGACATGCAGTGGGTGTCTTCTTAAACCGGGAATCATTCAGTCGCCAGAGCTAATATAGTCTCTCTGAAACCCTTACATCCCACTTTTTTTTCACCCCAGAAATCTACCTCAAGTAACTCATAATCATGATCTACGAAAAATAATGAACTGCAGTAGTTTTTGCTAACCAGTATGAAAACTCCTCCATCTCTGCGGTTCATTCTGTAACCATCGGAAAAAACCTCATTGTCTATTACTTCTTCTCAGTTCTACCCCAGTCATTTATTGCTTTAGCAGTTTCATTTATTTCTTTAACATCTGTGATTCTTCCCATCATGGATCTAAAATCAGGATCACTTTGATCATCTACTTCCATCCCTTCGCCAGCAGTCCCTAACCCAAAAAAAGGCACAGTCCTGACCCCATCATGACTTTAAATGGGCATCGTTACAGCTTTAGCTAACAAATTTGAAGGTAACCTCTTCTATTTAGGTGTAAGTAATGCCTAGTGAAAACCCACCTACCGAAGGAGTTCACATGCGCAACCCCCAAGACAGAACTAATGTCTTTCACAAATAACACTTCCGTTTCCACATTTACCCGCTTCACAGCATAGATCAGTTGTGGCCAGTCATCGCGACTTGGGCCCTGCATCAGCTCAACCACGGTAACCTTTGCCTCGTTCATCACATTTCTCAGGTCACTCTCTATACTATAACTCGCGTTTCTATTAATACTATTCCCTGAACCTCCCACTATCAATACTCTATTGTCCTTAGTGAAATTCCAACTAAGTGAACGTACATCCTCACCTAATGTTGCAGTAGGGTTGAAAAAGTGTGACCTGGTAACCTGTGCCTAGCTGAGCCTACGAAAGAGGGATTACACCTCTCGCATGGCTACTACCTAGCAGCAGAACCCTTTTTTCCTATTCTTTACTTGCACGCCCTTATTCTTATTCTACACCTTACCTGCTTCTACCTCTACATGAGGCTCTTTTCCTCGTCACTCTGGCAACAGGTCAAACCTATTTTTCTCCACAAGTTCTGAAGTGTCTGGATTCTTCATCCTATTAACCATATTCTCCTTCGACCGGTTACCAGCACCCACCCATCCTTTTCTATTTCCACCAACCCACTATCAATACATTCTGACCCTACAGCATTAGCCTCGACAGGCTCAGCTTCTGTTGGCTGAGCCTCCAAAGGCGGAGCCTCCACGCATCAATCAGGATGAGTCTCAAGAATTCTGATCCTTTCACGTAACTGCCTGATCGCTTCGTCCATCTCCCTAATTCTTTCATCCCTATGACAAAGCTGACAAAACTATGGAAGAACCTCATTTATTTCCCACGTTTCCTCTTCCCTACATGTCAAATGCAATCACATCTTCCACCAACTACAACCCAACCCCTTCTCCACGTACCTGCGACAGGTGCCACTCTTTTCAGTAATGATTTTTCCCAAATATTTCTACCACCTGCCAAACAAACCTTAAATTTATTTGATAAAGTAGTCTAATAATGTTTAAGCAATGTTTTTATTTAATTTGATAAGAGTTTTATTCCTTAATCAAGTTATTGTCAATAATAAGTAGATAATAACAAGTAGCAGGTCTGGGAATGAAACAAATTGTGTCTAGGGTCACTCCCAACCGTGAAACATTAATTGATCTCGTGATTACTGATAATTTAAATCTGAAATGGACGGTAGTGGACACACCTAGAATATCAGATCATAATCTAATCATTATAACAGGGATGTTTAAAAATAATATTAAATGGAGAGGCACTGTACTAGTAAAGGGTAGGATTGACTATAAGAAACTAATAAAAATTATTATAGATAAAGTAGGTAACAGTAAAACTTGTGATAATACAAATATAGGGGAAAAATATGTTGAATTAAAAGAGAATATAATCCACAGTATACAAGAAGCTAGAAAGTTAGATTTATTGGTGAGGAATTTACCATGTCCTTGGTTTTCAAAGAAAATCAAAGAAGTCAGGATTCAAAGGGATATAGTTTATAAAAAGTTTCTCTTACTAAAAGAAATTGAAGAAGCAACTGTAGATAGAGATAAGGCATGGAATGAGTATAAACAATATAGGAATAATTTTGTAAAGTTATGGAGGAAAAGTAAACAACAGTTTTATGAGGAAGAATTTATAAGATATAAAAATGAACCAACAAAATTATGGAAACGCTTAAAAACTTTGTATAAAACCAAGGACAGGGCATTAAAATATGTAATATTCGGCAAAGATTATGTCTTTAATTCGAATGAAATAGCAAATAGATTAAATGACTTATATATTGAAAATATTGAGGAATTATTAGAAAATATCCCCCAAAACAGATGAATATGTAATGACACCCAAGATTGATAATAACCTTAGCAAATTTCATGAAGTGACGGAGGAAAAAATTGCTGTTGTAGTTCGACAATTTAGAAATATCATGGGTTCTGATGGAGTAAGCAGTGAGGTATTAAGAATAGTATGGCCTTTGGTAGGAAGTACAGTAACTAGTATAATTAATGAATCACTGAAACAAAGAATGTGGCCAAAGGCATTAAAAACATCTATTATTGCACCAGTTCCTAAAGTAAGGGTAGTTCAAAATGTGTAGATCTTAGGCCAATAAATAATTTGCCATTGATAGAAAAACTTATTGAAACAATAGCTTTTGACACTTTACTAACTTTTAAAAAGGAAAATGATCTCATAACTGAATACCAATCAGAATTTAGGGAACAGCATAGCACAGAGACTGCAATTCAGTTGGTTGTAGAAAATTGGTTAGAGGCAATTGACAAGGGAGAGGGAGTAATAGCAGTATTTTTAGACATTAGGCGAGCGTTTGAAACTGTTAACAGGGAACTGCTGTTAAAAAAATAAAAAAAATTATGTATAACATCATTGGGGAGGTTTATGCTTGGTTAGAAAATTATTTAACAAAGAGGTATCAGAGGGTTTGATTCAATAAGGTTCTATCAGAAGAAAGTGAAGTGAAACATGGAGTTCCCCAAGGTAGTAAACTTGGTCCCTTACTATTTATATTGTATATAAATGATCTGGCAGAAATACTAAAGAATTGTAAAATTCACATGTTTGCAGATGACACACTAATTGATTATTGTGGGAATAATCTAGAAAAATGATACCTGTAATAAATAAAGAGTTAAAATTAGTTAATGGATGGCTAAATAAAAATTTGTTAAGTCTGAATGTGTCAAAAACAACATGTATGGTAATGGGGAAAAAACTGTTTAGGGAACAGGCAGAGACACTGCATTCTGTTGTGATTAATGGAACTAAAATTAAGTGGGTTCAAAATTATAAATATCTTGATGTAGTCATTGATAATCAGTTTAAGTTTATAGATTATATAAGTAGCAAAAAAGTTTAATTTAATATACAAATTAAGAAAAGTGTTATCTAAACCAGGTAAACAGCTATTGTTTAAAGCAATTGTACTAACTCACATAAGATACTGCTCCACAGTATTAATCATGGCAAGCAATAGAGAAATTATGAAATTGCAAAATAATTTTAATAAGGGAATGAGGGCTGTTCTAAATAAAAGACGAACTGAAAATGTCAGTAATATGCTTAAGCACTTAGGATATTTACATATAGAAAAGGAAATAATCAGAGATGTACTGACTTTTGTATATAGGTTGGAAAGTAGATTATTACCAAGATATATGACTAGATTAGTACAAAAGAATAATGATGTACATAATTATAAGACAAGGCAGGCAAATCATTTCCATTCGACTTATAATAAAAGTAGTAAAGCACAGAAAACTGTGTTTCACAAAGGTTTAAAAATATTTAACAAATTACCTTATGAAATAAAAAGGACCAGAACTGTTGCAAGTTTTAGAGAAAAGCTTGATAAATGGTTAGAGGAGATTGTAATATTTCCTCGTGAAGGAGTTCATTGAAATGAACACTTTGTTAACATTTGTTTTTTCTGTTTTCTGTTTAATATTATGATGTATGAATTGTAATTGTATATATATATTAGCCATAGGCTATTTGAAAATAAATAAACAAATAAATAAATAATTCTGTAATAATTATTCTAAGAAGTTGCGATTTTAAGTTTTTTGGAACTAAGTAAATACAAAACTATTTTACTTAAGACTGAAATAAGTAATTAAGAAACCATTATATTGAAGACTGAAATAATCCATAAATATATCTTACTAGCTTCGAGCTCGTCAAAAATGACGGTTTGAAGGCAATATTCTGGTAGTTTATTTTTTTCAGTTGCTAAATTACACAGAATGGTTATTACACAATTATAATGGCCTTGATTTTTAAAAGTTTTTCCTGTTTCATTTGTAGTTAACTGAATTAATGACGACGTAATAATAGGACCAGGATAAAGAAAAATGGATTCCCAAAAACATTTGCTATCCATGTAATACAAGTTTTATTTCTGGTCCAGGCACAATTCACTACTTCCACCATTCGAAAATCATAGCTTCTATTACCCTAATATGAATAACGACGGGCATCAAACATGGTGGTAGTCGGGAATTTATTCTGGAAAAGCTTGTAAGGAAAAACGAATAACGATCGCGTCTACTGGAGATCACGATTCCGCCAATATTCCATTCAGTAATAACGTCATAATACTGCTGAATTCAATCGCTAGACATTATAAATTTAATAAATAATTGTAACACCAATGCAATTTAAATTGTTGTTTTATTTTCCGAACGCCTATCGCTTCATTTGCGAAGCATCTTCAGCGGTTCTGTCTGTGGGTATTTTTACATATAATTACATTTGTTCTATTTTACAATATAAACATGAAAATTGTAGGTTACAGATTTAAGCTTACTTAGGTTTTTCTTTGGTCACATATGCTTATAATTGTACAGCTTTTAATCATTAGATATGTTTGTAACTGCAGTATATATTACACATATTGGTTGCGTTTTTACGATTATTTGCGTAGCACTGTAATACATTGAGTTCTAATGTCTTACGTAAGTTACTGTACATCGCTAATTAACAGGTTTGTTAACCGTTTGTCTTCTGTTTTACTAGGTGGGTGGCGCGCTTTTAAATATGTGTTCATGCTTAGTTTGGTGTATTATTATTATTCACTGTGTCCTTATGTGGTGTATGGTTGTGTTTATTATTTGTTTTTGAGTACTGTGTATAGTGTTGGGTCCGTCAGGTTCGTGTATTTGTTTATTGTGTTCTTTTCTTCTGCCAGTGATTTGTGGATGTGGTAGTTTTCCTGAAATGTTAGAAGTTGTGGTTTGCTGTTATTAATGGTTAGTATTTACATGTCTGACTCTATGTTTGTGGGCTGGTGATTTTGTTCTAGTAGGTGTTCTGCGAATGTTGAGTGGTTATTGTATTTTAGTGCTCTTAAATGATGCTTATATCTGGTTTCAAATTTCCTGGCTCTTTGGCCTATATATTCTGCTTTGCAGTCATTGCAAGTTAATCTATACATACCTGAATTGTGAAATTTGTTGTTTGGTGTGTTGTTTTTGATGTTTTTCTGTAGTGAGTTGTCTGTTCTAAATGCTATCCTGAGTCCTTGCTTTTTCAGAATGTTTGCTATTTTGTGAGTGTTCTTGTTTATGTATATTAATGTGTTCCATTTTTCTGTTTTTGCTTGTGTGGGTGTTATGTTATTTGCTGTTGCATTCGTGTGGGTGTTTGTATTTGTTTGTTGTGGATTTGGTATAGTGTTTAGTGTTGTTCTTAGTATCTGCTTTTTGATGGTTTTGTTAATTTGGTGTATTCTGGTTTTTTTTTATCCATTTTTGGTGGCTATTTGTATGATGGTGTTAAGTTCTGTTGTGTAGTTGTCTTTGTTTAGTGGTGTTTTGCTTAGTCTGTTGAGCATGTATCTAATTGCTGCTTCCTTTTGTGTTTGTGGATGATTGGAATTAGAGCTTATTATCATATCTATTGTGGTGGGTTTCCTATATATTTCGAATTGGAGAAGGATTGTTGTGAGACGTTATGGCGAGGTCTAGATAGCTGAGTTTTCCTTCTTTTTCCAGTGTCAAGTTTATGTTTTTGTGAATGGTGTTGATTTCTGTGTGTAGTTGGTTAACTGTGGCTTCTGGTTCATCTACTACACAAAGTATGTCATCATTTTTTTTTTTTTTTTTGCTTAAATATAAAGGCATATTTTTCATTTGGGAAAAGCTGCACAAACAATAATGGTTCAGACTGTAGTACTTAGTATGTAGAACATGTCCTGAAAATTTGAAAAAGAACTATGTATTTGGTAAAAAGTTATCTATAAAACCGTTTGATGAAATGCTGTTTTGAAATATTTGAGGTTAAAGATTTGGATTACCTTCAAGTGCAGTAAGAATTAAATGGCTGTCAATCGTGCAGGGCATTGGTTAATCACACATAATTCCCGCACTATCAGAGATATTGAAATAATTTTTTCACTAAAATGAAGCCAAAGGTATAAACAATTTTTGTGAATAATAATAATTAAAAAATCTTTTTTTTAAACCTGATAAGTGTACCTACCCCCTTAAGGGAGATAAATCGTTCGTGTTACAAAAATGTGTGATAGAAAAAATTATGCTTTTTCCCTTTAATTGTTGAATTCCTAAGACTGCTTTCCTGAAATATGGTGCCACCAAAGCTGAGACAATATTCCTTATGAATACCCCTCATTTGTCAATTTTGAATAGATACCCATGGGGAAAAGAGGCTCGAGACACTAAAACGCATTTTAGAAATAATGACATTTTTGCTATTTGAGGGTCGAATTACGAAACATTCCTTTCTTAAATATAATGTTACCACGGAGGAGACCTTATTCTTTAATATTATATCTCATTTATCTATATCGGTTAGATAATGCGGGAGATAAATCGCTCGCGACGCAAAAATGAGTTTTAGAAAAATTTATACTTTTCCCCTTAAGGGTTGAATTCAAAAAACTTCTTTCCTAAAAAATGAAGTCAACAAAGCTGAGACAATATTCCTCAAAATCTGCCTTGATTTGTCAATTTGGGATAGATATCAAGGGAGATAAGCGGTTCTAGACCCAAAAGACGCATTTTTGAAAAAATGACTTATTTGCCCTTTGAGGGTCGAATTACGAATAATTCCTTTCTTAAAATATAATATTACCATGACAGAGGCCTTATTCTTTAGTATGATACCTATTTTCGTTAGATATTAAGTGAGAAAAATCGCTTGTGACACAAAAATGCGTTATTGAAAAATTAATACTTTTTCCCCTTAAGGGTTGAATTCCAAAAACATTCTTTCGTAAAATATGATGTCACCAAAGCTGAGACATTACTCCTCATAATCCTACCTCTTATATCTATTTTGGTTAGATATCCAGGAAGATCAATGGCTGTAGATACATAAAACAAATTTTAGAAAAATTGTTATTTTTGCCCATTAGTAGGTGGATAATAAGAGAGCTCTATAAAACTAACTTCCGGTCACGTGACAATAAATGGTGGCTTTACTTCCCCTTTTTCCCCTCCCCTCCGTGACGTCACTTCCGGTTGGCGGGAAATTCAAATCTAGCGCAGGGTTGCCACATTGACGGCATGACGACCGCATATTTCAAATTAAACATATATAACTGTTATTCAGTCTTTATTATAGCTGTTATTTCACTTATCTCCAACAATGTTACTCTGAAATCAGCGATATTATCTCCGATTGTGTCCTATGTGATGTAGATATTCCAGCTGCACAAATGTTGCAATGTAGCATATACACACATCCTGCCACCAGGTGTCTACACCGAACAGCGCATGCCACGAGAAACTTCATCTACGCATGCGCCGGCCAGAGATATTCCACTTCGCCACAAGATCTTCTATCCTTGTCTTGCGGGGGAAAACCCTACCCTAAGGCGTATTTGCACAGGTGTCGATTTGTACGTACTTGCTCGGCCGTTGAGACACTGTTGCGACATGCGCGATAACTTGCATAACTGTCGCTAGAGGTCAGCACACGGCAGTAGAAATTTGTCGCTAGATGGCGCGCGTGTACCAATATGAGTGAATTATTTCGGTACCTCCGTCAACGTATGCGTGAGCGGCTATTGCTTGCCCGGAAGTCCGACAGGCAGTGCAGGTTACGAAATGGCTTCAAGGGAAGCACATTATTCATCCACCATTATAAAAGCATAGCTGGGTGTCTGGCTGGCGGACAAAGAAAGTAGGGCGTCCAATACAGCGTTCATGTGATTGCAGAATTTTGTACAGAGTCTCAGGCTTGCAGCGAATTTCGTGTGTATTTGTTCATGTGCGAAACCGCCCCAGCAGGATATATAGAAATATTTCAGCATTCACTTCGGTTCAAGAAGAAATTATTACGAGATGAGAATAATTATTATGTCAGTTTTCGTATTAAAAATCTAAGAATCATTTATGGTAGCCTAATCCCTCGCCAGAATAACGTGTTTTCAAAACGAAAATCGAAAATTTTGATTTCATTCTGGGTGAACAGAAAAACTGCTTGAGTCTTTATATTTAATTAAAAAATAAGATATAGACCATGTGAAAGGATATTTTTTACGTTTAAAAGGTGATAATGAACCATGGAATGTCCTGGCATAGCTCAAATTCACATCTATACAATGCAGTTCTGATATTCGAAATTGGCAGAAGGTGCTTTGTACAAAAAATAACTCTGTGCGAATAACAAGAGGAAATAAGCGTCAGTACGGTGGGATTCCAATATAATTAATCGTTATCCGCATTAATAACAACTCGCGAATTTCTGTCACACCGCCATTATTTTAATTTATTAAATTTTGTGCAATGAAACAAAGCGAGAATCCAACTAATATTTTAAATTCAAAGAAGTGATTTCCTACAACCTCGATGAACTTTGTGTATTTCTATCCTTTAGTTAAGGCATTAACTTCCCTGCATATTTTATCTAAAATATGCACACTAAATTAGATTCACATGAATATCATTGCCTAATGCAAATTTGCAGATGTGAAATCCTATTTCTTTCCCTACAGCCATTTCTGAAGTGATTAGATGTTAATCTGTCCACTGATGTCAAACCAATCAGCCTGTAATTTTTTCAAGCCTCTTTCTCAACCCTACAGACTCAGTCTTTGGACAAGAGCCCCACATGAAAAAATACTTGTGACATGGTTAACAAAGCCTTTCCCACACCAAGGCTAGAAAAATCAATGTTTCCAATTTGACCATGGAAAAACTCATGAAATAGAATGAGGGAAGAAAGAATTCATATAAGCATCAGTATGGCACCTTATTTCTCTAATCTCATCTCTGCTACCATTGTTATAAAATATTTCATCACACTCGTAATTGTTTAGAGCAAAGTTCAATCATAAGTCATCTGTCTACCCATGTCTACCCATCTGTCTACCTACAGGTATGTATCAATTCTGTTATGCTTTCGTAAGCAATCACAAATTGAGTGTCCTTAGCTGTATTTTGTCTAAAAATTCAATCAATCCCTTGTCACACATCAGTGTTTGACCAGAAACAGATAGATATACGCTGTGGGATTTACTTCCCCACCATTCAACTGTATTTTACAGCTCAGCACGTATGTTCCAGGAACGAGACACCGTCTGTTAATCTTACTAATTTCACCCCTCTGGAATCGAAGTACGCCAGTCCAATGTGAGAAAAATCGAGTCAGTGTAAGGCAGTTCTAAGCACAGAAAATGCTGATTCGTCATAGAATGCCTGTGGCCAAGGTGGAGATATAGAAAATTAACACACTCTCTTATGGAAGAAATCCAGTGCCGGCTGATACTGACAGTCTTTTACGCACTTTCCTAATTCTTTCACCAATATCCCCCCCCCCCACCTAGCCTCATCGCCAACATATGCCCAGCACTTCCTCAAACCTCCTTCTGTTTTCCAATGATTCCCTATCCAACCACTGTTCTGTTACTGACAGGGTTACATTTTGTTCGTGTGTTAAAGTAAACCAAAAATTCATACAGTCTTCTCCTAATCAGTAGCCAGATACCAAAATGTTCATTTAAGGTGGTTCTAATGCAGTTTTCCATGAAAATTCCTCCTTTTTCCAGTAAATTATTTTTCAACCAATCAGGACCAAAGGAATGTTCTCCATTCGGTTTAAAATTTCCCATCTGACGCCAAACTTCGGATTCAGGACCAAGTGTGACATTCGTTTGTAATTGCATGCTTTGTTCAACCAACCACGATAAAGTTACCATAATGCTCTTGGTCGTCAAATATACATTACAACCCACATTTTCATAGAAAATCCCCATACATTGACAAGTATACAAAACATCACCACAGGTGCAGACACTAGTTCTACTACGACGAAAATAGCACCCACACTTGAACCGTCGTAAATTGTTAGGACTTTCGTATATGAAAGAGGGTGTACGCGTACCTCGTGTATTTGTAGGTCGGTATACCGGCACATATTACCGCTTTGAGCGCAATGAAATTCCGGTCTTTAGACAGGCGTATTGAGGTATTTCTGTCCGCAGTGGGGAGTGGAGGCCCTCTCTCGCCGCGACCCAAAATTTGTCTTTGATGAGCTGCTATTAACAAATGACTTTTGACTAAACATTGCCAAGTGTTTAGTTCCAGCCGTCAGCTATACTGATGGCACATTAAAAATCAAGTAAGTGTGGTGAGCACTGGGGTGTATTGTAAAGACATGCAATCGTCTGCTCATCATGTAACACCTCAGTTTGGACGTCGTGTGTCGGGTCCATTTCCTGCAGTTACTTTTATATATGTGGTAACCTATGAAATTGTGGTATATGCATGGACATATGTGTGTGTGCGTGTTCCTGTGTAGTTATGTGTGTAATTATGATGGTAGGAGTCTACTTGAGATTTCTCCATCAGTGGCCACGTATGTAGACGTAATCAGTTTGGTGTGATGAGCACCGAGGTTTGTGGCAAAGAAATATAACATTTCGCACATCCTGCAACTATTCAGTCTCGACCTAGGGTGTTGAGTCCTTTTCCTCCATTTATGTATATGTGTATGGTGATGTATGGTAACTGTGTGTATGCATGGAGATGTGAGTGTGTGTATGCGTGTCTTTCTATCTGATTGTGTGCCTATCACGATAGGATTACACTCGACTTTGAGATTTCACAATGACTGTCTACCTATGTATTGATGGAACATGTAATTAATTGGGTGTAATGAATAATCAGTATGGGATAAGTACTGAGGTGAATGGCAAAAACATTTCATCCTTTGCACGCACTCTAACGTCCGTCTCATGTTTTTTGGTCTGTTATGATTGTGTGTGGTGACGTATGGATTAGTGTGTGAGACCTAGTATGAGTATGGGAGTTATGATATTTGTCTGATGACCATGTGTCTACTGATACTCGTGGTACGTGGGGCAAATATTACTGAATAGCAGAAAAGGCTTGTGGCGTGGGATAGAGGTGGTGCTGATCATGTGAACAGTTTTGTACATATTACCAACGATACTGATGGTAGAGAGGTCTGTAGTTTGAGTTAAATGATATGATGTTGATGTGAAGAGTTTGGTACTTGGAACCCATGTTAATGATGATTTTTTTGTCAGTCTTGAGCCATGGGGGTTCTGTCCCACTTTTTCTTTGCCATGATTGGGCTGATTGTTGTGTTAAGCTAGCGGTAGGCATGGAAATATGCGTCTGTGTGCGTCTTTCTCAGTGTCTGTATGCGAAAGTATGGTGATACCTTCCTCAAACTCGTCTATCTGGATGTATGAATTGCTGTTCCTCTCATATGTTTGTGCTTGTGTGGAGACATATGGACTTGTGGGTGAGACCTAGTATGAATATGGAGGTTATGATATATGTTTGACAGACAAGTGTCTATTGTAAATCATGGTACCTGGGTCACATGTTACTAAATGACAGAAAGGGTTGCGGTGTGGGAGAGACGTGACTGTGATTTCAAACTTCACACATCCTGTAACTCTTCAGTTTGGATCTAGCATGTTCAGTCTCTTTCCTCCAGTTATGTGCATGTTGCGGTGATGAATGGAACTGTGTGAATGCATTGACATGTGAGTGTGTGTGTATGTGTGTCTTTTTATGATATTTGGCCAGTCATGGGTGTTCTGTTCCACTTTTTCGTTGCCATGATTGGGCTAGTTGTTGAGTTGAGATCGCTGTAGGCATGGAAATATACGTGTGTATGCGTCTGTCTCTCTGTATTCTTTTTAGTTTTTTGTGTGTAAATGTGGTGATACCTTCCTTTAACTCGTTTGTCTGGATGTATGATGTGCTGATCCTACACTTAGGCTTGTGTGAGATGACGTATAGATTTGTGTTTGAGACCTAGTATTAATATGGGAGTTATGATATCTGTCTGATGACCAGATGTCTACTGCTATTCGTGGTACCAGGGGTACATGTTACTGAATGGCAGAAATGGCTTAGGTGTGGTGGTGCTGATGTGAACAGTTTTGTACCTAGCACACATGAAACTGGATGGTAGTGAGGTCTGTAGTGTTAGATAAATGAGATGATGTTGATGTGAAGATGTACATGGAACATATGTTACTGATGATTGTTTGGTCAGTTATTAGCCATGGGGGTTCTACCCCACTTTTTCGTCGCCATGATTGGGCCTGGTTGTTGTGTGTAGTTTGCTGGAGGCATGGAAATGTGAGTGTTTGTGCATCCCTCTCTGTGTCTGTATGCGTAAATATGGTGATACCTTCCATAAACACGTCTGTCTGGATGTATGATTTTGCTGTCCCTCCACTTATGTTTGTTTGTGCTTGTGTATGGAGATGCATGGATTTGTGGCTGAGACCTAGTTTGAATATGCGGGTTATGATATCTGTCTGACAGCCAAGTGTCTATTGCAACTCATGGTACTTGGGTAACTTTTTACTGAAAGGTAGAAAGGGTTGCGGTGTGGGAGAGACGTTGATGGTAAATATAATCAATTTGGTGTGATGAACACTATTTATGGTATAAATACTTAGGTGTATTGTGAAAACATGCCATCTTTTGCACACCTTCTATCTCACGAGACTGATGATGTGTAATGAGACTTCTGTTTTTCAGCCAGTCATCAGGCAAGAGAGTACTACACCACTTTTTTGTTTCCATTATTGGGGCCGGTAGTTGGGCTGAACTCTCTGTAGACTTGGACATGTGTATCTGAGTTTCTCTTTGTGCATGTAAGCGTAAGTATGGTGATACCTGACTTTAACTCGTCTGTTTGATGATTTTTGTAACGATAGTTCTGTCCAGTTAATCAGTGGTAACGGCAATTCTGCCACTATTCATCGTGTCCGTGATGCTTGCTGTTAGTTCTGTCGACATCGCTGTATGCATGTACTAGTGTGTGCGTGTGTCATTCCTCTGTGGATTTGAGCCTAGAATTATGCTCACCATCAACGAGTGCTTCTAACCATTGCTTCAGGGCTTTGGCAGTCTCCCATTTCATTGTGCTCTTTACAGTTTACTGCCGTTTGTGTTGGCATACGAATTGTGTTTCCCACGTTTTTCACTACATGCACTTCGGGCTAAAAATCGTTTAACAGAGAGGGTGATGAGGGGATGTACTAGACAAGCGAAGGACTTGGGTACAAACCTACAGTCAGACCATTGCTTGTATATAGTGTAGAATGGAGTCCACATTTTTGTATATCAAATGCAAGGTGCAAAGGATGGCAGCCAGATTTATTAGTGGAAAATATTCAACAAGTAACATAATAAAGGAGCTGGGCCGAATGTCATTGGAAGATAGGAAGAGTGTTGGGGCTGTCCGTGAAGTATAATGCTGTTAGAATAGATATTGGTGGAATAATTCCGAGTGGTGTATGGAGCCTAAGTTGACCATGACCACAATCTGGCACTAGACTTTAGGTTATGAGGCCTGAGTTGGTAAAATATCCAAACACCATCTTTCATATACGAATGGCCTAACAATTTACGACAGTTCAAGTGTGGGTGCTATTTTCGGCGTAGTAGAACTAGTGTCTGCACCTATGGTGACGTTTTGCATACTTGTCAATGTATGGGGATTTTCTATGAAAATGTGGGTTGTAATGTTATTTGACGACCAAGTTAGCTAAGAGCATTATGGTAACTTTATCGTGGTTGGTTGAACAAAGCATGCAATTACAAACGAATGTCACACTTGGTCCTGAATCCGAAGTTTGGCGTCAGATGGGAAATTTTAAACCGAATGGAGAACATTCCTTTGGTCCTGATTGGTTGAAAAATAATTTACTGGAAAAAAGGAGGAATTTTCATGGAAAACTGCATTAGAACCACCTTAAATGAACATTTTGGTATCTGGCTACTGATTAGGAGAAGACTGTATGAATTTTTGGTTTACTTTAACACACGAACAAAATGTAACCCTGTCAGTAACAGAACAGTGGTTGGATTGGGAATCATTGGAAAACAGAAGGAGGTTTGAGGAAGTGCTGGGCATATGTTGGCGATGAGGCTAGGGGGGGGGGATATTGGTGAAAGAATTAGGAAAGTGCGTAAAAGACTGTCAGTAGGAGCCGGCACTGGATTTCTTCCATAAGAGAGTGTGTTAATTTTCTATATCTCCACCTTGGCCACAGGCATTCTATGACGAATCAGCATTTTCTGTGCTTAGAACTGCCTTACACTGACTCGATTTTTCTCACATTGGACTGGCGTACTTCGATTCCAGAGGGGTGAAATTAGTAAGATTAACAGACGGTGTCTCGTTCCTGGACATACGTACTGTAAAATACAGTTGAATGGTGGGGAAGTAAATCCCACAGCGTATATCTATCTGTTTCTGGTCAAACACTGATGTGTGACAAGGGATTGATTGAATTTTTAGACAAAATACAGCTAAGGACACTCAATTTGTGATTGCTTACGAAAGCATAACAGAATTGATACATACCTGTAGGTAGACAGATGGGTAGACATGGGTAGACAGATGACTTATGATTGAACTTTGCTCTAAACAATTACGAGTGTGATGAAATATTTTATAACAATGGTAGCAGAGATGAGATTAGAGAAATAAGGTGCCATACTGATGCTTATATGAATTCTTTCTTCCCTCATTCTATTTCATGAGTTTTTCCATGGTCAAATTGGAAACATTGATTTTTCTAGCCTTGGTGTGGGAAAGGCTTTGTTAACCATGTCACAAGTATTTTTTCATGTGGGGCTCTTGTCCAAAGACTGAGTCTGTAGGGTTGAGAAAGAGGCTTGAAAAAATTACAGGCTGATTGGTTTGACATCAGTGGACAGATTAACATCTAATCACTTCAGAAATGGCTGTAGGGAAAGAAATAGGATTTCACATCTGCAAATTTGCATTAGGCAATGATATTCATGTGAATCTAATTTAGTGTGCATATTTTAGATAAAATATGCAGGGAAGTTAATGCCTTAACTAAAGGATAGAAATACACAAAGTTCATCGAGGTTGTAGGAAATCACTTCTTTGAATTTAAAATATTAGTTGGATTCTCGCTTTGTTTCATTGCACAAAATTTAATAAATTAAAATAATGGCGGTGTGACAGAAATTCGCGAGTTGTTATTAATGCGGATAACGATTAATTATATTGGAATCCCACCGTACTGACGCTTATTTCCTCTTGTTATTCGCACAGAGTTATTTTTTGTACAAAGCACCTTCTGCCAATTTCGAATATCAGAACTGCATTGTATAGATGTGAATTTGAGCTATGCCAGGACATTCCATGGTTCATTATCACCTTTTAAACGTAAAAAATATCCTTTCACATGGTCTATATCTTATTTTTTAATTAAATATAAAGACTCAAGCAGTTTTTCTGTTCACCCAGAATGAAATCAAAATTTTCGATTTTCGTTTTGAAAACACGTTATTCTGGCGAGGGATTAGGCTACTATAAATGATTCTTAGATTTTTAATACGAAAACTGACATAATAATTATTCTCATCTCGTAATAATTTCTTCTTGAACCGAAGTGAATGCTGAAATATTTCTATATATCCTGCTGGGGCGGTTTCGCACATGAACAAATACACACGAAATTCGCTGCAAGCCTGAGACTCTGTACAAAATTCTGCAATCACATGAACGCTGTATTGGACGCCCTACTTTCTTTGTCCGCCAGCCAGACACCCAGCTATGCTTTTATAATGGTGGATGAATAATGTGCTTCCCTTGAAGCCATTTCGTAACCTGCACTGCCTGTCGGACTTCCGGGCAAGCAATAGCCGCTCACGCATACGTTGACGGAGGTACCGAAATAATTCACTCATATTGGTACACGCGCGCCATCTAGCGACAAATTTCTACTGCCGTGTGCTGACCTCTAGCGACAGTTATGCAAGTTATCGCGCATGTCGCAACAGTGTCTCAACGGCCGAGCAAGTACGTACAAATCGACACCTGTGCAAATACGCCTTAGGGTAGGGTTTTCCCCCGCAAGACAAGGATAGAAGATCTTGTGGCGAAGTGGAATATCTCTGGCCGGCGCATGCGTAGATGAAGTTTCTCGTGGCATGCGCTGTTCGGTGTAGACACCTGGTGGCAGGATGTGTGTATATGCTACATTGCAACATTTGTGCAGCTGGAATATCTACATCACATAGGACACAATCGGAGATAATATCGCTGATTTCAGAGTAACATTGTTGGAGATAAGTGAAATAACAGCTATAATAAAGACTGAATAACAGTTATATATGTTTAATTTGAAATATGCGGTCGTCATGCTGTCAATGTGGCAACCCTGCACTAGATTTGAATTTCCCGCCAACCGGAAGTGAAGTCATGGGGGGTAGGGAAAGGGGAATTAAAGCCACCATTTATTGTCACGTGACCGGAAGTTGGGTTTATAAAGGCTCTCTTATTATCCACCTACTCCCATTAAAGTTGGAATTACGAAAAATTCCTTTCCTGTAAAATAATGTTACCACGTCAGAGGCCTTATTCTTTAATATGATACCTAATTTATCTGTATCGGTTATATATTAAGGGTGATAAATTCCGATAACTTCATTTCTTAAAATGTGATGTGACTAAAGTGGAGTCCATATTTCTTAAAATGACACCTCATTCATTGCAATGAACTCTTCACAGGTTTGCTGCCGGATAGCGTTTGTAAACGACGAGCTTTCGGCGACCAACTCCGTCGCCATCTTCGGGTCTGATGTTAGCGCTGCCGCGACCAGAGCTGCATTGGCAAGCCTGGCCCCGCAGTGGCCTTATATAGGCTAGCTCCCCTCCTCTTCCTCCCCGCCGCCGCGCTCCGAGGTGCCAGCAGTTTCCACCATCCGGCACAGCGGAATACCGTGCTCCATACGTTGGTACACAGAGCGAGGGAAATCTCCGATGCCGACAGTTTGCCGGCGGAACTTGAACATCTCCACCTGACCTTCAAGAAAAACGGTTATCCTGACCGTTTGATAGAACGGGCCCTTCGGGGTAGGCCGAAAAAACGTCCAGTGGAGCCAGAAAGCAAGCCCAAGGCGTTGGCCTTCATCCCCTATTCGGGCAGCACCTCCGGCAAGATAGGCAGGATACTGGCCAGACACGGAATAAAGTCCATATTCCGTCCTCCTGCCAAAATTCGTGATTGGCTCCGACCTGTGAAGGATGATATGGGGTTGAAAACGCCGGGGATCTACAAAATACCTTGCCAGTGTGGCAAGTTGTACATTGTTCAGACTATCCGCACCATTGAGGCTCGCATGACCGAACACGAGCGCAACATCCGGCTCTTCCAGATAGAAAAATCTGCGGTCGCACAACATGCAGTCGAAAACGGCCACAAAATAGATTTTGGCCAAGTAAAAGTGATAGCGAAGTGTACTTCCTACTGGGACTCGGTCATTAGGGAAGCCATTGAAATACGGCTGAACAATGACCTATTTAATAGAGACTCGGGGATATGGCTTAGCGATGCCTGGAAGCCAGCCTGGTCTTTGCTAAGACAACGTCCTTTCAACAGAAAGTCGGGAGAGGCCATCCAGCGTTGCGGGCGCAATATGGAGCCGGTGGTGGCGTGGGCCTCGGAGCGCGGCGGCGGGGAGGAAGAGGAGGGGAGCTAGCCTATATAAGGCCACTGCTATTTTAATATTGCTATAAATTGAACTAAAAAAATTTCTATTAACTGGGTCCTGCACTAAACCAGTGGAGCAATCACAGTTTTACGCTATATTAATTATCCATACTTTTACGATTTACAAATAATACCATATTTTTGGAAAAAACTGGATTTTTAATGAGATTGAGACTGCTTTACTAATACAAGGGAATTACACAGATGAAATAATCAGCTACTCCGATCATCAAGGTAGGAGTTACTCAATCCTCATAAAGAAATTCCACAGCACATTTTGCCTCTGTAGTAGGCTATTGTATAATGCTGCCATAAAAGGTTTCATACCCCACTAGGTAAGGTGTTAGGGCATTTATGTCTCGCAGCTTCTTGATATTGATGGGAATCTAAAACTGTAACGAAGGAATTAGGGCTCAGATCCTAAACATGAATGGAGAATGGCCATAACAAATATTATATCAGACTGCACTACAATATTTTACGTAAACTTTTGAATGAAAGAATATAATTACATCTAATATTAATGTTTGTGCAAGTTATCTAATAATATTAGGTAATATACTATTTACAAACTAATTTTTCCTGAAGGGTAGGCCAAATTGTGGATAATTCAGGTGCAGGCGTTGTTTTCAGCAGTGTGAAAGTTGACTGAATGATTCCATCAATAAGTAAGTAGCTTTACAACCACGTTTCCAGAAGTATTACTGTTGTAAAAAAATTGTTTTTATGTGGATTGAGGCCACCATGTTTTGATACTTCTGGTACCTTGGAAGGAAACTCTGTGTACAGTAAAACGATTTGTTTTACTGGCTTTCAGTATAAGCTCCATATATTCCTCTGGTGAATAGATTCGATCCACTTTTTTCAGGATACGCTTGATAGCCCCGAAGTCTCTGTCACTGACAACGTAGAAACATAAAATGTCCCCACAGTTTACTGCAGAAACCAGCCAAGCGGAGTCGTTTGATTGGTTTCTGATGTAAACGCGAAATCAAACGTAATGTCAGACAAAAACAGTTGGAAATATTTGACTGGTTTCTGCACTGAAGTGTGCAATTACCATTAAAGAATAATATCGCGCCATTAAATCATTTTTTCTAGTTTTGGCGCTTGACTGGTTCAATTGTACTATTATCGACGTCAAAGAATTTCACGGATAGTAATCTACTACGTAATTTCCTAAGCTCACTCACTCACCTCGATTGGCTGGAGAACGGTGATGCCACGAGTCAGCCTTCACTCTCGAATTAACAGCAACCAGAGTAGAAGTGGCCGCCGCGCCGGCATGACGCCGCCGTGTCTCGGTGGCTCGCTTTTCCGCCGCCACACTTTGCTTCGCGGTGTAGCGGTATGTGCGGTAGGGAGTTAAGGGTGAAAACCTTTTACTTCTTTTTATAATTCAAAGAAACCCTAGGCTGCTGATTTATCGGGTACTCATAATGGCGTACAGGCGAGGCTTATTTATCGTTAACATTGACACATTGAAATATGATAAAAAGAACTATGCAAATCCTCTTCTTACAATTGCCAACATATTAACAAATAAACAAAGCATTAAAACACAGCCACCTTTAAAATTAATCTTGAAACAAACTCCAAATGTTAACTGGCAAGCAAGAAAGCTACACACTTGATTTTTATTAAATGAAAGTTCCTTAACAATGATCGGGAACCATAAATCAAACACAGTATTGACATTAACTGTATCCGATCTCAAATGCCGGGCCCCAGGATAATTTAAATTATCCACCAAGTGTGGCTTTAAGAAAGTCTGCTCCAGCTAGCTCAATATTTGGGGGTGCGAGAACTCCTAATCATTCAGTGGTCGTTACAGGGCTGTATCAATGACCGAATAAAAGTACCACACTGCACTGTAGAATTATTACCTTGATGGCGATGTATTTCCCGCGACGGCGGAATTACTATAGCCCCTTGGCTATAGCGGACAATGCACCACCTCCGTCGGCAAGCGTACTGGATGCGTGTACAGTGACCTCACTGTACAAGACACGCTTATTGACCCTCAGGTTCGATGCCAAGACGGAGCGATCTCCAGCTTCGGAAGATCCGCTCCTTCCAGTCTGAAGGCTGGGAGTCAAGTCCTCTCCAGCGTCCGCCGGAAAAATCCTCCTCCCGTCGCTCGTGGTTTACATAGAGCAAAAATACGCCAGCATTACAAAATGCAAAGGAAAGTCTCTCTCGATTGGTTCTGCCGTTCTCAAGCTCCTCCTACCGGCTGTGAAGATAGGCGAAAATTGTCTTTCTCGATTCGTGCGAACTCGGGATAGCCTCGGACTTATTCGTCACCTGTGACCTCCAAACTGCCCGCCTGTAGACCTGGTGTTTGGATACGATCATTCACCCCAGTGTACAGTTTCCCCGGAGCCAAGAGATTATACGCTTGACCAAATGCGTGAGAAAGGGTAGCTGGTGTCCATTGTCCTGGCAGCCGCCGGCCTGTCGCGACAATCTGGCGCGTCTAGTTGGGAGGTCCCAAAAACACTGACAATCTGTCAAACAACTGTGAAAATTATATATACTGTTTATAACATGTTTGACTTGATAGTTTTTTTTTGGTTCGATATTTCATTATGAAAATTGTTATTTACCTAAGGAAAGGTGTAATTGGACTTCGTTTTAATGTACTTTGGTCGCCACCATTGGATGGTTTGGGAATATTACGTGCACTTCGCAGAAAATAAAATAAACACTCCGTTTTCATAACGTCATGAACACATTTATTCTGATAGTTCCTTAAGTGTACTAAATTCCGACCACCAATGGAAAATAAAATGTTAACACTATTATACACTTCACAATAACATTTATCCGAAGATTGCAATTCGTTAGAGTGGCAAGTGACTTACAAGCAATATTGCCAAATTGATTTCGCATTAGCAGCTACCGGCAATTATAAACACGGAATAATCACGCCGAAATCCGTCGTACACATGTGCAGTACCGCGTAGACTTACTCACAAACCAAAACTCATATGTTTGGTCTCCGACAACTAACACAGGCGTAAAATATGCATTACGTAGTTAAATCGGGTTAAACACTCAACACTGATTTTATGTATATACCCGTTAAACCACTAAGAGCACAACTTAAAACACATTTTTTTTGTTTCACCATGTGTCTACTTCAACACTCGCTGGAAAACCAAAACAAACTATCTCTGACCTACTACAGCTAGTTGTTCTGAGATAATTATGTCATCGACTACATTAAAACACTTTCAATTAATTTCTAAAATTTAAAGGAGGGCGGTTTTGTACACTGTATTGTGACAAATCCTCTCCCTAAACTTCCTTTCTTATTCTTTTTATATATAAAAATATACAAAGTATTATATATAAAAATGTACGGAATATTTGGTCATTCTGTTACAGCGGCGTGTCCTTGAGCAACAGTTCCTAACACGAAAACACGTTTTTTAATTATTTTTTTTAGTTGAACTGAGTGAATAAGCAAGCGTTAAAATGACTGAATTAGCTAAAACTAATGTTAAAAAAAACTCTCCGTAACAGTGTTATATGACTCTCTAAGCCAAAGTAGTGTTTGATGGAAATGCAGGCCGTTCGCCGGAAAACGCTACCCTCCCAGTCTGTTGCCGTCGGCAACTTGCTCGGTCAGTCGTGCCAGCAGCTCCCGCCACACGGCACCGTGAATCACCGCACTGTTTAACACCTCCGCTGCCCCAACAGTGCAGTGACGCAGTATAATGGGACCCTTACATTGTTAAGAACGGTTTCTTTGCATTGTAGCTAGTTTGTGACTTCAGTCTCTTATTAATCAGTGTTGTGAATAAACGTTTCTTTGCGGTTTGGCAGATTTGGGGCTTCATACTCTTACTAATCTGTACCGTGTTTGAGTGTGAGTAAAATTATGGTACGTTACAGTTTGCAACAAAGAATATTTCTCTACGATACATATGTGAAGAAGAAGTCGTTTAAAAAGTGTCGCAGTAAATTTCGTCGCGAATTTCCTGGCGCTTTACTGCAAGCTAAATCAACAATTCTGCGTCTGGTTAAAAAAGTAAGAAAAACGGGTTCATTTTTTAACAAAAAGAGACTGTCGGTCAACCGTATTCTCACATAGGAGAAAATTGACGATATCGCTTTTCGACTAGAACAGTCACCCAAAAAATCATTAAGTCAGTTAGGGCAGCGTGTGTCTCGAAATACACAGACGGAAAAAAAAATCCCAACACCAAGAAAAAATTATTGTAGAGTAATGAAATTTGGACAATGCATTTGTCAAGTTAACATGTTTAATTGATTAAATTTTCAAGATCACAGGTTAATTTAAGCTCAAGAAAATGCATTTCAAATGTGAAATACTGTTAAATTAATAGCCGGTGTAACCTCCAGAATTTTGAATGCAAGCCTGCAAACGTGAATGCATTGTGTCATACAGGTTTCGAATGTCACTTTGTGGTATGGAGTTCCATGCTTGTTGTACTTGTGCTGTCAATACTGGGACGGTCAGTGCTGGCTGTGGATGATGCTGGAGTTGTCGTCCAATGATATCCCATACGTGTTCAATTGGAGACAGATCTGGTGATCTCGCAGGCCAAGGTAACATGTCGACACTCTGTAGAGCACGTTGCGAGACAACAGCGGTATGAGGGCGAGCGTTATCCTGTTGAAAAACTCCCCCTTGAATGCTGTTCATGAATGGCAGCAGTACAGGTTGAATTACCAGACTGACGTACAAATTTGCAGTCAGTGTGTTTGGTATAACCACAAGAGTGCTCCTGCTGTCATAGGAAATTGCTCCCCAGACCATGACTCCAGGTGTAGGTCCAGTGTGTCTAGGCCGCAGACAGTTTGGTTGCAGGCGTTCCCCTGGCCTCCATCTGACCAACACTCGGCCATCACTGGCACCAAGGCAGAACCTGCTTTCATCAGAAAACACAACAGATCTCCAGTGTTGGTCAGAAGGAGGCCAGGGGAACGCCTGCAACCAAACTGTCTGCGGCCTAGACCCACTGGACCTACACCTGGAGTCATGGTCTGGGGAGCAATTTCCTATGACAGCAGGAGCACTCTTGTGGTTATACCAAACACACTGACTGCAAATTTGTACGTCAGTCTGGTAATTCAACCTGTAGTGCTGCCATTCATGAACAGCATTCAAGGGGGAGTTTTTCAACAGGATAACGCTCGCCCTCATACCGCTGTTGTCTCGCAACGTGCTCTACAGAGTGTCGACATGTTACCTTGGCCTGCGAGATCACCAGATCTGTCTCCAATTGAACACGTATGGGATATCATTGGACGACAACTCCAGCATCATCCACAGCCAGCACTGACCGTCCCAGTATTGACAGCACAAGTACAACAAGCATGGAACTCCATACCACAAAGTGACATTCGAAACCTGTATGACACAATGCATTCACGTTTGCAGGCTTGCATTCAAAATTCTGGAGGTTACACCGGCTATTAATTTAACAGTATTTCACATTTGAAATGCATTTTCTTGAGCTTAAATTAACCTGTGATCTTGAAAATTTAATCAATTAAACATGTTAACTTGACAAATGCATTGTCCAAATTTCATTACTCTACAATAATTTTTTCTTGGTGTTGGGATTTTTTTTTCCGTCTGTGTATGTTCAGAAGATGTGAAATGTGCATTACATAAGAGGGTCAACACTTCCAGCTTCTTTTATAAGGTAAGCTAATGAATTACGTCACATTTAAATGCTTAGCACATACAAGTTTATGAAGTTTATGAAGCGTAATTATTATGAAATAGTCGGCGGCCGACGGTCGAACAATGCCGGAAGCTGACCGCTCGCTCGCCGGGAGCAGTTTCTTCCTTGTAGCGCTAACAGTGGGTTGCGTTTCCCGGCGAACGCCCTGTATTTGGGAAGTTTTGTAATAAAAGAAGTAAAAAATAAGCAAATCGTGAATTCCGATCAAGTCTATTGCTTAGCTGGCCTAAATGTGGTAAAAACAGTGAAGTATTTAGCCCCGAATACTCGAAGTATGGAGGAAATGGAATCAAAATAGAAGGCATGATAAGAGTGATAAATAAACAGTTGGGAATGAATGTAAAGAAAATACTCACTGTCACTGATGCTTAAGAAAACGTGCGAAGAGCAGTTTCTTTAGCTAATATGGAGCATCATCTCTCTCTTGACCCTGGATTCCATAATATACTGGAGTCGTAAACAAAGTTCTAGAAACTGAAATTCTCGTAAAATGCAAGCAGATTGACCAAGAGTGTGTGTGTGTGAGAGAGAGAGAGAGAGAGAGAGAGAGAGAGAGAGAGAGAGATCCCTTGCTACAGCTGTAAGTCGATGCCGAAAAGATGGAAAAAGGGTTTATGGATTCGCTTGATAACGTCGTTCAATACCTAGAAAATTATAAGACCAATCCTATTTTAGAAATTGATTTGATTAGTGCACATAGAAATTTTTTAATGAAGTAGTCAGGAGAGCTCGCTATTCGTATCAGCATCATGAAATATTATATACACTCCTTTTTTCAAATCTGCAAACCAAACTCGTTGGACACTAACTCGTTGGACACTAACTCGTTGGCACAGATTTCCAGCGTTGCTAGAAAGTTTAACCCACGTATGCAACTGTGACATAATAAACATGATGTTTAGAAAGATTGGATTAGATGAGATAAAGATCAATCAAAGTGAGTCTAATCTATTAGACATAAATGATCGAGTAAAATGTTTGAAAAGGTTTCGCGAAGCAGTTGAGGTCACATCGCCTCAATGATATGTACAATGTGTGTGACTTCACTGTTTCGTTTGAAATAATTGACATCCTAAGTTCTGTCTTAGGCGACGAATTATTGATTATGTTTTGGCTTATCGCAACATGGTGGCAGAAATTAACAACTATTCGCTGCCGCAAGAGCGGTCGTAGGAGTATCACTTTTGAATTATCGTCTGAAAGAAGTAGATACACAATTAGAGTCAATAGAAAAGACCAATACCTCCGTTCTTGCCTTAAATATCAAAGATATAATCACTGACCCTAATGTACCAGAAACTAATAGGGACCCTATTGCTTCAACAAATTGCACCAATGATACATCGTTGCTGCAAAAACTATCGACGAAACATCGTGTATATGTCGATAATGATTATCCGATCGATGAAGAATGATGGAGATATTTAGATTCATCTGATCCTTGAACACCAAAAAAAAAAAAAAAAAAAAAAAAAAACCTTTCCTCAGTTTTCTGCACTTGCCAAGACTTTTCTTTGTGTGCCTGCACAAGCACACCCAACGAAGAAGTATTTTCTGTTACTAGGATAGTCATTTCGGCGAAAAAGTCTAGGCTAAAATCAGTTGCCTAACTAAAATTATCTCTATACATGATAACTGCAAAGAGTGCAAAAATGTGCAAAATTTTTAATATATAAGTGAAACGTTAGTTATGTTTTCTTTTTTATACTAAGTGAGGGGGAGTCCATAAATTAAGTGAGGTGAAATAGGGGGGGGGGGTCCGGCAAAATCTCACCAAATCTCATCAAGGGGGAGTGGGGTTCAACGGAAATCTCACGTAAGGTTTCAGTAATTTTTGTTGGACTGTAAACCTAAAAAAAAAGGGTCTACAAACCACGCGAAAGTCGATTTTAGGGGGTATTTCGTCGAAAAGTGGGGATTTTAACGGCTTTGGAAGGATGAGAACTAAAAAAGGGTATCAAGAAGTTGCAAGGGCAATTTCTAGGGGGGGAGGGGGTCTCAGGGACCAGACCGGGGGGGGGGAGGCAGGAACAGATCCCACGAAGTCTCACCAGAGAGAAAGGGGGGTGTACGAAAAGCCGGAAAACACCTCACGTAGTTTATGGATGCCCCCTTATGATAAAAACATATATCATAAAATTTATGTATAAAATAGTCACGCCGCCGCGTTACGCCGCCGCCGGCTGAAAATGTTCGGCGCCCCGCCGCCGAGACTTCGGCAACCGGCGCCCACCTCTAAACCAGAGATGTCATAGAAGAAATTCTAGGTTATATCCCCAATTTAATAGCTAAACAATTGCTTGCAAACTAATTGTCATAATACAATTATTAAGCTTAGTTTTTGTAGCATTTCATAGTTAAAAAATAACGATAACCTTTACGGCTGAAAAAAGTCGAGCTGTTTTTTGTAATATGTTGCTAAGTTTTTATGTTCCCAACTTAAAAAAACTTTAAAAGGCTGATGATATCTGCTTTAACTTCGAATTCCAATTGTCGCTCGCGCCTACGCTAAATTTCAACTTAATTAAAACTTTCTCTAATGTTGCTTTTTGACCAAAGTTTACTTTTTACGTATTTTACTGACCACTTTGGTTAAGAGTCTTTCTTCATGTTCGTTGTACGTGAGTTATTAGGTTATTTAAAGTGAACATCAGACCAAACATGTTGCAGAACTGAATATTTTGGCAATTCATTTATTTGGCTTCAACTATTTAATAATCTGTATATTGTTCTCTGGCTGTTGCAGACACTGTGATTACAATATGAATGTTTACCCAACCTCAATAAAAAACAACGTGATATTTTCGAAGCAAAAATAAATTCTTGAAATTTTGTAGACTGAACTTTTAGTGTCAAATACAAGTTTGAATTTCAGCAAGTTCGAATCTACGACCATTGAAACATTTATACGATAGCGCGATCGTCCCTATCCGCGCTTAGTACGTCTATTAATACTTCTGAATCCTTCAAGCCCAAAAGATTTTATTCACCTTAAGGGTGAAAAACAGCACAAGTTTGTATTTAGCCAGATCGTAGTCTTTGACCCCTAAAACTCCGTGACGATACGCAAAAAACGGTCACGGGCTTACACTTGTAATAATAATAAATCGTTTACACCATATAGAAAGTTACCACATTTAGGGCCAAGAAAATTGCAAGGAAATTATGAAATAACTCCCAATAACCTGTAGTACATGTAACCAAGTGGAGATTATGATGAGAAACTTCACTAAACTTCTTCGAAGATAACAACTTAGGCGCAACTAGACTTTATCTGCGTGAGTCACTTCTATGTGTGAAGCAGCAAGTCAATTTGTGTGTTCTCCTTTCCGTGACAAACATTGAGATGTCAGAAGCAACTACGATACTTGTACTTAACGGTTTTCTGTAGGTTCGTATTTTGTTCACGCTTATATTCAGCTCTGCTTTCTCATTACTTCTTTTCCAAGTATTTTACCTTCACTCGATTGGCCGCTGCCATATTACTCCACTGAGGCCATCTGTTGCCAGTCGCCTGGTGGATCAATAGTTAAGGCGTCTGGAGATCGAAAGGTCTTTGGTTCGAATCCATGTCTCGCTGGGGGTTATTCATAGACCGCTAACCCGACTTTCACCTCTGGCACAGCTTGCTGTGTAATGTGAAGTACGTCCGTGATTCGGATTCCACGTTAAACTGTAGGTCGCCTAAATCCGGTAGGATTATTGGATTAGGCTAGAAGGTTACGATAGGGGCGGGTTGCGCATCCACGTCACCAGGTCATTAAGCTACGTCCACACCAAAAGGAACACAGAGGAACATACTGTTGATGTTGCTTGTTCCTTCAGTTTGTTCCCTCATGTTATCCAATGTTTCTCAATATTTCTCAGTGTTTATGTCAACAGAAACGAAAGTTCCTTGATGTTGACTGTTTCCAGAAGTAGCGGTAAAGATGAAAGGAAACAAAGGAACATTTGTAAACATTATCGTGTTTAAAACTGTTGTTAGTTTGGTGTGGACAGCTTGTTCCGTGTTGCTGTTACCTCAGTTGTTGAACTCCCACAAAAATGTTAGAGTGGACGAATGAAAATTTAATAATTTGAATTCAATTATATAGAAGTGCAAAGTGTTTCTGGAACCCACGTGATTCACACTATAAAGATTGGCTAAAGAAACACATTTCGTAGGTGATGTTAAGTAAAGCAACTGGTGCAGACGTAAGTGAAGTAAAACGAAAAGTAAAAAACTTAGTTGCACAGTTTTTTAGAGAAAGAAAAAAAGATCGGGAACTTAAAAAAAAAAAAAAAAAATGTTCAGAAAAAGGATTTAGTGATGTACAAGAAACTTCAAACAAAGTTTTATTATTTCTATAGAAATAGGTTTATCTCTAATTCATTTTTTACCACAATTTTAACATTTTGCCACGGAACCATTCCTTCCGATGACACAAAATAGTTAACAAATTCCTGTCGAATAATTTTTGCTTCAGTAGACGCTCGTTTCTGTAATGGAAACATACAGTTCCTGAGTTTACATCTTTTCTCCAAATACCTGGTATTAATTCACCATTATCATTGTCTTCAGCATCAAATGTACTGGGCGGCAAGTAGAATTGTCTTGAAGAATTTCTACGCCTGAGGAAATTGTGTATACATATACAGTAGTTACAATTTTTTCTACATTTTCAGGAGAGAGAATTAATGGTTTTGCTAATACTCTGAATCGAGTTGATAGAATTCCCAGTACATTTCACACTTATCTGGCCCTAGAAAGCCGATAGTTAAATATTCTTTTCAATTATCCTTTTTCTTGGTGTCCGTGATAAGGTTTCAACAGATTAGGAAATAATGGAAAAGCATCATCGCCCAAAAATACATAGGGCACTGATTCCGTTCGATCAGGAAGAGGACCATCAGATCGTAAATAGTGTATTTGCAAATACACCACCATCTGATATGCGCCATTGAGATCCAACGTTCATGTACATAACCTTGTAATTAGCATTTACTACCACAAAGAGTATTCACTGAAGAATGTTCTATAGTTAAAAAAATTCGCTGCCACTGTTGTTTGGTACTTGTATCATCATATGCTTTAGCATTTTTGCAATTTTCATGTACCATTGGGGTTAGGAAATAAAATATAAAAATATAAAATTGCAAAATAATTCATGAATTTGAATCAGTTGTTATGTTATAATTGAATTTACCTGTATTTGATCTTGGAGAACTGAAATAATAGTATCACAAACTTCTGGCACAATTTTGGATATTGATTGTTTCGAAATTCGAAATAAGCACATCAAAGATGTATATGAATCTCCAGTAACTAGAAATCTTGAAGTCAGCAGCAAACGTTCCATTGGAAATATTGCGGCCCTGCAGTTTGTATTTGTTTTCGAATAAACTGTTCAGTTTTAGTAAGTAGTCATTCTAAATCATTGCTACTCATTCGAATAAAGTATTTGATGTGTCCATCCTCAATAAGTCCTGATAACAGATTGTCTTTTTTTTAAAAAAGAATTTATGAGGCATTCTACTCCGTGTTGGTTTCTCTCCAAAAAAGTTGGTCTCATCCAGCATTTGCTGCTTCTTTTTTTTCTTTTGACTCAAAATAATATATACTGCAGCAGCTGCTGACAAAACATCACTGTCGCACCACATCATCATATACTAACTGCATTATAATTGTGACAGAAAGTTTTTATTTCGCACAAAAAAATAAAGATTGTTGCTCTTGGTGTAGACGGGTAACAACCGTAAACAGTAACACAAGTAAACTGTTCCTAAATTAGGTTTTCTGGTGTGGACAGAATGTTTCTGAAAGTTGCGATCTGTTTCTGTTTCTAGAAACAGACTGCAACAGTTTAGCAACAAGAAGTTCCTCTGTGTTCCTCTGGTGTGGACGCGCCTTTACGACCACACGAATTTGCTTGTTACCAGATAGGTGCTTATAGAAAGCACTCACTCGTACGTAGTGTTACCGTGGTTCTTATACAACTCCAAGAAGTGCCAACCCCAACAAAATCCTCTCCGTTCCTATTAATGGATTTGAGATTTTAGTTAAGATCACTTTATGTTATAAGAAAACCTTTGTTTTTAAGTAACAACGGTTTGCTATGTGCTGTAACAAATATATGTATAAAGTGTCTCTAGACTACCAAATCATTTTCCCAAAATATCCTAGATTGCCAGCAACATTTCCATTTCGGTTTTTATAATAACGCTAAAATTTCTTCGCGAGTCGGTAGTGGGCTAGGGCTATTAAGGAATCACTCAAACGAAATATACGAAAATTCGCTAGAAATTTCAATATAATTTATTTTGTTTTTATTTTTTAAATATTACTTTACAATGGCATGGTTAAACAAAATTCAATATATTCGTGTCAAATAAAAGCGTTTATTTTTGTTGAAGCATTGATATGGTCATAAATTTCTCGTCACGCCCTGGGTAATGATTGTGGTGCTGTAGATAACAGGTTTTAAGTGAATCTCAAATGTTTCTGTATTTTATATGTTATGAAGTGAAGCCAGATCACAGATAAAAAAAGATTAATGTTCAAAACGCATCTTAATGTTCTGCTCAGCCCTCAGATAATGTTTCGAGGTCAGACGAAAATTAGATGTAACCACACATAACTGAAAAAACTTGTTCAGTAGTAGCTGCATCATCAAACAAGGACTGTACATACCAATAACAAAAAAAAAAATCTTCAGCTGCATAATTCAGTACCTGACTAAGAACAGATTCTAATTTTCTTAGCGCCCGCAAATGTCTCCTTCTAATTTCCTTAGTTTATTTAAAAATATTCTTCAAATATTGATTTAGAACCATTGAAACTCTGCCGTGATATGGTTCACCAGCAGCGCAGTCCATTGGCGAATCAGCGAAACATACAATAAGAATTTTGTAAAAATGATTACCAGAAGCTACGACAATGTTTGGCTATTGTAACTCAATTCACTTATTTCTCCCCACGTCTCAGCCCGCGGTACAAGCGACAACTGGCGTTTGTTAATGTTACGATCACTCTTTAATTTTTTCAGCATGAATGTTAACGAAAGCTGGCGTTATGCTGTATATCTCGGTGTAAGCCCAATCAATATCCGTTCAGTAGTTTTAAAATATGCGAGATTGTAGTTAACAAAAAGGTGAGAAGAGATTTTAATTTCCCATTCTGCCGCCAGATGATAGCGTGATGATACATATTTATACTCAACCTTTTATTAATTCATCGTGGCTCTTAGACTTGGTGTTTGCAGCCGCTTATTAGTTATTTGATGCTGAAGCTGCAGCCTGTGGTCCTACTGACCTCGGGTTACAGCCAGCACGCGATCCAGAGTCCAGTGGTAAGTGCCCTCCGTTCCACTGACGTCACCAAATACCTTTGACCTCCGCTCTGAATGCTTTGGGAAACAGTAGTCTTAAAGCGGGGTGGGGTCTTTTGAAACCAGAAGACCTAGAAATGACCAGTATTTCAGATTCTTGTTTGCGGTAAGATTGGATGAAACAAAGTGATAGACAAAAATCAGCACGATACTCCATTCAAAAATTAAAATTATTTTTTCTGAATATTCTACCACTTTCCCAAACTCTTGTTAGTGAATGTCAGTTGAAGAAGGAAATGAAAGCAAATCTACAACATCCATCAATTTCAATATTACTAAGCCTGGAAAGTGCAACAATACTCGTATAGAGCATCAAGTGTAATGAATATTCCAAAGGTATTCGTTTGTATAGTTTTAGTAAATTGAGTAAAAAGTGTTATAAAATAATGCCTTGTTTCTCTTAAATTACAAGCCTCTATTGAATGAATTGTAATTTAAATGAAAGTTGTTTTTTTTTCTATCCTTTCTTTTGCCGTGATTTTGACAAACATAAAATCAATTTTTTTGATGGAAACTAGTACGATTGACAACTAGTTAATTTACTCGCTGGCTTGCGAGCATTCAGAAAAATTCAAGTTCCCATTGTAGTACAAGTTGTTTACGGAAGTTTATCTTATCGCTGTACTGGGTAAAGAGTACGAGAAGAGTTTTGTAAGTTATTTCTCTTAGATTTCTGTGGAAAAAAAAAAAAAATCTCCTTAAGTTAATTTTTTCTTAGTCGCGTAGCCAGCAAACTTAGTGTCACTATTATTTGAAATATTCTATCGTTCATAGTATTTTATACTTTCTTAGTGATAAAATCATTTCTCCATAATTATGTGACAAACACATAAACTCTGAATCCTTTCACTAAGAAATTTGTAAATGCAAGTTTGTTGAGTTCTTCTGTCCACAAACAAAAACAACCTAAAATTTTGAAAAAAATAAGAGACACTGCAGTTAATTGTATTCATTTATTTCCTTGAAAACTGATTTGAATATTCTTTGATAATTTAAAAAGATATCTGCCCTTCTCAAGTTCTTCATAAAGATTACAGATAAACTATAGCTATGTTTCTGGAGCTCATGCTTGTCGCAGCATAACTAAATCAGTAATTTTAGCTAAGTTGAATCTTTGATTTTTTTTGACAAAAAAATAATGAATTGTATAATAGATTTGTCAAAAAATAGTAAAAATTTTAAAAAATCTATGATTCATTGGAATTTTGTTAAAAGACGATTCTATACAAGAAATAATGAACTCTTTTATACAATCACCAATTTTTTCAAATAAATAAATAAAGAAGGTTTCATCTTATTGGTCAACGTGCGCACAGAACGCTGGCCGCACGTGACTACCTGCAACCTCATTGGATTTACATTTGTATTTTCTTCATGTCTTCAGTCTTCAATGTACGTATCTTCTAAGGCGACAATTTTAGTGGAAACTATAAATAAATCAATCTTCGTAATGAATATATCCGGTCTTCTGCACAACGGAAGACATAAAAACAATGCAAGTTTCAAAGAATTGGATGTGGACTTAGAACTGCTATGCGTATAGAACTGAGAATGTTACCACAAGGAGAGATAAGGGAGAGAGAGCTGCATCAACGCACTGCAACGAAACTTTGCATCCTGTGGTTTGTGATTTAATTAATATATAGCAAGTTAACTTTTTGTATGATCGATGGGCACTTTCGAAAAGGGCACATGTCGCATATTTTGAGGAAACCTTTTTTTCTCGTAAATGTTACTTTCGGAAAAGCCATGTATCTGGCATTAATATTGCAACCATCGACATGGTGTGTAGCTACACACGTAATTTCGAAAGGCGCACTCTTGGAGATGTGCCCTTTTCGAATTAAATGCATTTAATTAACCGCCAATGTTATCTTTTTCTTTTGTTTATGACATTCAATGCAACGAGAATATTGCGTCATCGATTAGTCTCTGCATTGTCAGTGAACAAGTGTTGTTGAGCTTCAACAGTGAGTAATTCTTCCAATTGTGATAGAGAAGTTCCGAAAAATAGAAAAATATTAATACTATGGAAACCGCTTACCTTTACCAACTTTACCTGTACAAGAATTTTTTTACTACAGACAACTTTGGGTGTACAAATTCTGCATTCATAGCATGAGGACAGGCAAAGGGATAGTCTACTCATCTCACGAAGAGCATGCTTTGAAAGGACTTTCTTAAACGATTACATCGATAAGTATTTTTCAAATTCAATATATTATCTCCGTATTTATTGTGACTGTTGTCCTTGGCAGAATATCCGTTTTCTAATGGCACTGTCTGTTCAAAGAAATATGATGAGCCATATATATTTAACAGTAAGCGATCATTCTTTTAATGAGTGTGATAGAAATTCTACAGACTTCAAAAGAGTAATTACACGTGAAGATGGTGTGTTCAACCATCAGGAATATATTGATCTCATACAACAGTCCAATAACAAGCAGAAATTTAACGTTGAGAAATGAAAAACAGAAGACGTCAAGAAATTAGCACAACTTAAATTTAAATCTAAATCGTTGTCAGTAAGAATTTATAGAAAAGATGTCTCCAAAAATCAAAAGATATATTTCAAGTATCAGCTTATTATGATTATGTTATTGATCCAAGAATAAGTGGTTAAGTTAATAATAATATAATATTTAATTAAATTGCAATTCAGCGCAATTTTCCTACATACCCATCTTCCCCGTATCCTGCACATACCTACATTTGAGTTCTACCACTTAAATTCTTTCAAATTTTTGGTAAATTATTCATCTTTTCTTTTAGTAGCTTATTCCATTCCCAGACACCCTTACCTAAAAATCAGAATCTTCCTACACCCTTGTGCCCGAAATCGAGTGCCAGCTTGTGGTCATGGTCATCTTTTCCCTTGCATGCGTTACTTTTAATTCTTACACCAATATCTTTCCATGCCTCATCACCAATATAGGCCTTGTACACTCCCATGACCCTCTTCGGCCTCCTCCTGTCTTCCAATGAATCCCATTCCAGATCTTTTATCATATCTGTTACTGATTGCATTCTGCTGTAAATTCCAGAAACAAATCTAGCAGCCCTTTTTAGCACGCTTTCCAACTGCTGTATTTGATACTCAAAATATGGGTCCCATACTACATTACCATATTCTAGAAATGGTCTGTCCAAAGTTTTGTAATCCAATTCATTTACTCCTCTAGTACAACCCCTCATCACTCTCTCCAACAAGTGCAGAATTTTACCGAGCGTGGTGATGTAACGGCTAGCGTTCTGGCCTCGCATTCGGGAGGACGGCGGTTCGAATCCTCGTCCGGGCATCCAGATTTGGGTTTTCCATGGTTTCCCAAATCACTCCAGGCAAATGCCGGGATGCATCCTTCAGAAGGGCATGGCCGTATTCCTTCCCATTCCTTGCCCCCCATCCTTTCACGTCTCTAAAGACCTCGCTGTTAGAGAGACGTAAAGCAGATAAAAAAAGGGCAGAATTTTGTAACCTTTTCCTGCTACCTGTCCAATGTGTCCTGCCCAGTTAAGCTTGTTATGGAATGTAATGCCCAGATATTTACGTTTCAAAACTTCAACAAGGAATTCTTGCCCCACCTTATAATCAGAATCAACCTTTAGTTTTTTAGTTGTGTATCTAATAAGCTGACACTTCTTTGCATTTATCTTCATCCCATGTTTACCAACCCAACTAGATATCCTGTCCAGTTCGCCCTGCAGCTGTTTACAGTCCTGTATCATTTTGATCCTTTTGTATAGCATTATATCATCTGCAAACAATCTAATTTCTGATAGTAAATAATCAACACAAATATACATTAGAATAATGAATGGCAATGGATGGCAATGGTCCCAATATACTACACTGTGCACTCCCATTTTTTCAACTCTACCTTTAAAAATTCTTCAACCCAGCAAATCACTTTCTCATCCACTCCAATAATTTTTACCTTATTTGTTAACATTTTATGGTTCACTTTGACAAAAGCCTATGAAAGATCTAGTGCTACACTATCAATTTGGCCTCCCTTGTCCATTTCATCTGAAATATCTTGTATATATTCCACCAACTGAGATTCTCATGAACATCCTTGCCTGAAGTTATGTTACCTACTTGAAAAGCACTTACGCTCCTCACATATATTTCTGATGTGGTTGCATATCAACCTCTCCATTAATTTACCTTCCACTGATGTCAAACTGATAGGCCTATAATTTTCGACTCTATTTCTCACCCCTCCTTTGTGAACCGGCACTACTATCGAACTTTTCCAGTCTTGTGGTAAGCAGCAAGTATCCATACTCAATTTAAATAATATTTGAAGATAAGGTACAATGTCACATGCGATTATCTACACCAGCACCTTTATGTTTTTTTCAGTTTTCTTATTTCCTTCATAATATCCTCAAAATGAATTTCAAATTTTTTGGTCTGTTCATTTCTAATTGTGTTGTTAAGCTCGTTCTCCGAGTTAGACCCTCCCATTTTTGATTCACTAGTTACTTAAAACCTTTGACTTTTTCAAACCTCAGTAACTTCTTCTCCATCCTTATCTATAAATGTCGCAAACACCCTTCCTTACCCTCAGTTTTCTAACATAGCCTTAGAAATTTCTAGATACATCAGTGAATGGTCTCCCTCCACTGACATTACTCTTCTTTAGCCACTTTCTTAGCTATTATACTCTGGTTAGTTGTTTTAAATATTCTCTACTACCCTGCTGTCTCTTAACTCTGTTATGTTATCTTCTTACCAATCTCTTTAACCTCCTCACCTCCCTATTATAGTACACAGGTTCTCTACTTCTCTTTATTTTCTGTTTTGGAATAAATTTTTCTTCCCCCTTTCTTATTATTTCCGTGAACTCTTCCCACATCGACTCTACTGTACTTGTGCCTCGTTCCATTTGCAAATTCGAAATTTGTGCCTTTTTGTAACTGTACTTATTTCCCCCTTCAATTTTGGCTGCTGGTTTATTGTATCCTCTATTATCAATCAGAACTGCCTTGCATTCACTTATTCCTTCCGTTACTTGACACCCCACAAGCTTATTATTAGGCTTTATTAGGAACTAGCTCGTACCCGCGACTTCGTACGCGTGGATTAAGAATTTTTTTTGCAAGAATTGAATATAGAAAGTTGTTGGTAACGAAGGACTGGTCCCAAACAACACTGAGTCGGCATAATATGACAGGAAAGCTGTCACTATATCATTCTACCGTCGAACCTGTCTCTTGAAGAGAATCAATTTCCAACATATTTCTGTTACCATTTGATAAGGTCTCAAAATTTCGTGACTACAACTGTTAATCATACTGGAAAAAATGTCCTGTGTCCTTCATACAGATTTTCTTGTCAAATTCCGTCAGTATTGATATAGCCATTTAGTCGTCAAAACGTAACAAAAAGACAGAGACTTACTTCCGTATTTATAGTATTATTACTGCGGTTCACACACACACACACACACACACACACACACTGACTGCGAACAACCTCTGAGGGATCATTATAACGTAAAAAAGCGTACACCTACAATATTGCAAGACTACCTATGATTTGCCTCCCATTGCACCCCTAACTTTGTAATATCTGCAGTTTAAACATTCAATCCGAATAACCAACAGCTCAGGCGTGACTGTTACGATCAAAAACAATTTTTAAAAATCTTAGCCTACACGGAGATTTGAACCGGAGACCACGACCCAAACGCTTTAGCCACTGAGCTGTATGACCGCTACACAGAAAAACAGTAGAGAGACCTCCATATCCAACGCGTCTGTCTATCGCCGTTCAGTAGTATTTCGAAATTATGAGACAACATGTGTTATTTATACAAATAATTTTTCAACCAAATGTAGACAGTATTTTTCTCCTTGTTTCAAAGGATAAGTGTGCAAAGTATCATCGAGATCGGATGAAAACTGTGGATTTGTATGAAGAACAAACTAACAAACAAACATACATACATTCATCTTTATGTATATAGATATGTCCAAAATATTTTGACCCCTAGTATTCTGCTCTACCACTTGTGTAAATCCTCCTTCCCTTATTAGGGTATTTGTAAATCTCTGTTCCTTGTGTTATTAATCTTGTATCCTCCCCAGTTTATACCTGGTAAATTTAAATCCTCTCCAATAATGACCATTCTGTTCTCACCTCTGAAATCTGAATATGAATTTAATTTCCTCCAAAGAGCCTCATCTTCATCTCTCATTCTTCCACTGTGGTAAGCAGCCAACACCCTGATTTTTTTCTTTTTTTATAACCCCAGAAATCTACCCCAAGTAACTAATGGTCATGATGTATTGAAACCAGTGAACTGTGGAAGTTTTTGCTAACAAGTATGAAAACTCCCCCACTAACTGCTCCTCTATCTTTGCGGTACACTCTGTAACCATCGGGGAAAATCTCACTGTCTAGTAGTTCTTCTTTTAACCAACTCTCTACCCCAATTATTACTTATGGTTTATGTATCTCTATTAAGTCTGCAAATTCGATTACTTTGTTCATTATATTTCTACAGTTCACCAATAACACCCTTATTACTGGCTTTATATTTTCATCATTAAAGTCCTTCTTCCCAGTTTTACCCTAGTCAGTTATTGTCAATCCATCCATCCATAATTAACAAAGACGTCTGTCTGCAGTGATGTCTTTGGCACCAGGATTTTAATCCCATGGCTAATGTCTGGGTCTAGCCTTTGAAAATGGTGAGAAATTTAGTAACTAAGATTTTTTTTTCTAAACCTACTTTTGGAGGTGGCGGGCTGGCATCTGGCGTGCCCTATTATTGCAGAGGAGGAAGTTTACTGGGTTACGCTGGATGTATACCTTTTTATTGATGTTTGATGCTCGTTAGTGCTGCTCTTATTGCGGCAGCTAACTGGGCGGGCACCTCGCGAATAGCGTGCAGGAGCGCGTCTCGGTCGCAACAGTCGGCCTGGCGCGGTAGAGGGTGCGCGTGGCGCCCCCACTTTCTACTGCTCTGTGGTTTGTGCCTTGTGCGCCGGTTGGCCTCCTTGGGCTGGCCAGCGGCAGTGGGCCGCTTGCGCGGTCCGTTCTGTGTTTGGCCGCTCTTCCCTGAGGTCGCAGGTAGTGTGGCCTTGGCCTGGCGGAGACGCAGTCGGGCCGGGCATCCACCCCAGCTGACTCCGTGGGTTGATGCCTCGCAGTTGCAGCAACGAGGAGAATCCCCCGGTCGTGAGCAGTTTGGCAGCCGGTGATAGTCACCGCATCGCACACATCTCTGTGGTCCGTTGCAGTCCCGGGCGACATTCCCGAAGACGATGCACCGGAAACATTGGGAGAGTGCGATTGGAAGCTTCTTCTTAGTTTCCCCTTGGACTTTGTGCCCAGGCAGCATGTTAGGGCGCTTCGCCAGTGTAACCCGTTTGTCCAGTTCGACTGTGAAAAGTGGAAGAAGCACCTCTCTCCCCGGAGGCCTCATCTGGTGGACATCGTTGGTGGTGATCCCACCATTGTCAAGCTCTGCGGCCATCGCCAGCTCAAGTGTGTCACCGGGGAGGTGGGCTTCCTTGGTAGTTGGGAGGCGTGGTGAATGTTGTTAGCCTCCAGGAATTTCTGTAGTCGTTGCAGCTGTCCTGGATGCTGCGGCAGGTATCTTAGGCCGTCCCTCGTTGGGAAGACTAGAAGTCAGTGGTTTCCGCGTGGAGCCTTGCCATCAGCTCCACGAATTTGCCGTCTAACTTCACCGTCAGTGGTGGGACCGGTGCTTGTTACGAACCCACCTCCGGCGGTTGCATCTCTTCCTCGGCGTAGTTGGTAGCCATCTCCGCCGTTTCCGAGGGCGCGGCTGGCGATTCTGGTGAGTCCGTCTGTGTCACTGGCGGCGCTGGTGTAGCAGAATCATGTACTGCGTCAGGTGATTGCTCTGGTGTGACCACAGATGTAGTAGAAGTCTCCGTGAAGCTTGGTACTATGGTTGGAGCCTGTTTCCTTCGTTGACGCTTTACTCGTCCGTTTATCTTTCTGAAGAACTCCTTTTTACAGAAGTACTCAGCGAAGACAATGGATATGTTTGATGGCTCTCCAGGTCATGTCTGTCTGACGGCTGCTGCTCCATCCTCGAAGAAGTAGGTCTTCTGTTCATCCGTTTGTCCCTTCAGAGCTGCCGTAAGACCGCGGGCATCATTGGGTAGTCTCTATTCGTATTTCAGACTTGTATGTTGGACGACGAAATACTTGTGATCATACTCCATCAGTTGGTCGCCATTGTGGATTTCCTTAAGCATGTTGTCTGGTGACCTGGATCATGGAACGCGTCGTTCAGTATATGTTCCATTGTTCCGTATTCTGAAGTATTTATTATCGCGCCTGGCTTCTTCACCGGGCTGGGAGCTGGCCATAGTAACCAGAAGGTCTTCTGGTTTCGGAATCCCGATGGCTCCATACGAGGCAGGTCCGCAGCGGAGCTGTCGATGGCTCACTATGAGCAAGGCCCGCAACCAAACTCACTACAGCAAGAGCCCGCAAACCAGGAGAAGAGAAATGCACACATACCTTCCGTTACGATTTGAACAAAACTACAAGACCTTAACCCTTTGACTGCTGTAGACGCGTTAACGCGCGTGGCTACTACTGCGCCCAGGTGCTCCAGACGTGTACACACGCGCCGCCTTGCCGCTCTGTCTGTGCTCAGACACATATACATAGTACATTTGAACAATTCAAGATTCACCATTTGTATGAATGCACTCAACAATATGTTTAAAAATATAAACACAAAGCAATAATTATCGCTGACAATATGCTTTAATCGAAGCACTTCCAAAATGAAATGACCGCATGAATGACATAACAACATGCTTGCCTGTCAACACTGAAAAAAGTTTCAATTTGACAGCAAAATCCCCATTAACAAAATGATCCGCCATTTATTGAATTCATTTGATACAAAAAATGTGATAAATGACGAACCGCTCCACCGATTTTGTGCAAACTTCACATAAACCATCTACTAAATAGTCTGAACAAAGCCTAAACATTTGGTTTGGATAGGTCAGCCCGTTCTTGAGTTATAAAATTACAACGAAAAGTGGCATTGATTTTTATATATATAGATAAATAAATTTTATGTATTTCAATATTGTGAATTTCGAAAAGGTCGTATCTCATAAATATAATATGTAAAATAAAATAGATATATAATAAGTTTGATCAAGAGTTTAAGAAAAACAACACAAGTAACTTCTACGGAACATTCAAGGAAGAACTGTTAAATTACCAGGCGCCTAGATGAGACTAGAAACAAATAATATGGAAAATTTTAAGTTCCTAGAAAATTACTTCAAAGAGCTTCTAAATTGTGAACCCCCTAAAGGACAACTTACCTTTGAAAAATCCACTCCAAATCCAGGTTCAAAACCTCCTACTTAAGAAAAAATCAAACAAATATTCCGTGGACTTAAAAATAACAAAGACCCTGGGAAGATGGTATAATTGCTGAAATGTGGAAAATAGGTGATACGAGTCTTGTTAAAAAAAGTCATATGATTATTGAAGATATCTGGATCAAGGAAAAATTTCCTGAAGACTGGAAACTTGCGCTAATTCACCCACTTCACAAAAGCGGAATAAAACTGACATATTTCCTTGTTACCAATTACTTACAAAATTCTATCCAAGGCACTTCTCATGAGACTTGAAACACAAACAGATCATCTTATTCGCGAGTATCAGGCAGGATTTAGAAAAAATATATCACGTGCAGAACAAGATTTAAATCTCAAAACCATCTTACAAATCCGTAAAAACAGACAAACAATAATCACTTTTGTAGATTTCAAAAAAGTCTATGAATCTATTGACAGCCAAACACTTCAGGAAAACAAGATAATTAATCAACATACATTAACGGATACCATTTCGAAAGTAAGGTTCTTAGGTGAGGTGTCTGAACCTTTTAAAATCAGGACAGGAGTTCGACAAGGAGATGTACTGTCACCCCTTATGTTCAGTCTTGTTCTGGGTCAAAGTAATCAAAACCTGGGAGAAAGAAGTGAAAGGAATAACCATTGGCAGGCTACTCAGAAATAAAGTTCACTTGCGGTGTTTTGGCCTTTGCAGATGATCTAGCAATTCTCTCCAACAACAGGCAAGAGGCAGTCCACGCCCTTGAAAAACTGAATAAAATTTCAGTTAAATGTGGCCTCCAAATCTCATATGCTAAAACCCAATATATGGATGGATCTTCACGTTACCAAGATGGGCAACCCTTAAAAAACGCGATTTGGCAATATCACTCACATAACTAAATTTAGATATCTAGGAGAAATTACTCAACCTGCAGGACTAAATCGTTAAGCAAACAAGTAGATAATAACTAAATTACAAAATGCCTACAGAATCAAGTCAATAACTCGAAAAGCCAAGTTAAGACACTATAACACTGAAATCAAACCGCAGGCATTATATGCATCGGAAACTTTGATTATTGGGGGCAGATCATTGATTAAAGATTTTGGAAAGCAAGAAAAGGAAAATCTTTGGCCCAGTTAGTATCGGTGGAATTCGTATGGAAAGGAAATCACACGAACTGTAATCAACATTCGGCAAAAGTTTCAGACATATTCAGGAAAAGAAAAATTAAATTCTACGGCCATATTATCAGAATGAGTAACAACAGACTAACAAAAAAGAATTCTAAACTTGGCCATTTCAATGAAAATAAAAAACAACTGGCTAACTGAAATCGAAAAAGGATCTCCAGGAAATTGTAGTAATAGACGATATCATACAGGACAAACACCGATTTAGTAGCATGGTCAATAACCACCAGTTTGCCAACAGCCAGTTTATTAGAAGAAGGAACACTTGGACGGAAGAACGTAGGAATGAGCACCGCGGAAAGGATGAAGAGATTTGGTAACAGAGGAAAAAACACGTCTGCTAGAAAAGTTCACTCGCGCTCCTGAATTGAGCAGAACAATGGAAGAAAAAGAATAAGTTTGACTTAAAATACTAATATAATTTTCGATTTATTTTTGACCATAAACGTATCTATTAAAAAAATATGAATTTATATTCGACTTTTGAAAATAATTAGTTTTTTTTTTCTTTGGTTTGTGAACATTTTAAGTTTTCAGACATGTGCCCTTTTCAGAATTGCATATTCAGTTGGAAATGTGTAATGTTACTATACACCATTAACTAATTTGACTTGCTTAGCGAAATAAGTAAATAGTTATGAGGGGTTTTAGCTTATCGAGGCAGTAGATGTTTTATCTGTGGCTACTGACATTCAAGATCTGTTCTGAATATAGGCAAACTTTTGGTTTTAGTTTTTGATTTGTATGATTATTTTCCCTTCCCTACTGACACTGCGGTTTATTATAATTACCTGTTGGTGTCGCACTGCCATCCTTTCAGCGTTAACTGTACATTTCCAAAGAAGAAAAACACACATTCTCGCCAGGTTTGAGAGTGGTGAACAGGTGATGTCAGATATACAAATTGCACAGGTTTGAGTCTCGTAAGACTGTGTGCAGTGATCCTCATCGTGATGAGTCAGGTTATCCGCAGGCATTACTCATCTGATTGGTAAATATTAAGAGTCCAACATTAGACTATTCATTCAATAGTTAACTTCTAATTTCATAACAGTGTTTACATAGGGTTTCAATGCGGGCCTTTATGGTTCATTACAGTATGTCGCAAATGTTTATATATAGACATAAGTAAAACAATCAGGTTTTACCGTAGTATTTTTTACATCTTACTGGTCCTTGAATTGACCAAAAGGTGACAGTCACTAATTTAGAGAGTTACATTCGTATGTCTGCATCAAGAAAGTTGAAAATATCCAGTGAAGTTTTCCACAGTTTCACTAAAAGCTTCATAGTAATTTGTTGCGTCCTTGAATCACGCTCTGCAACTCCGAAACCATTACAAGCAAAGATCAATAATACGGAAAGTAAAGTAGAAAAAAGAAGCATGTTACTCGCGATGGTTATGACAAACGCATGAGTGTCAATTGCAGAAGTTATTTCCAAACATCCTTCAGAAGCTGCGAAATCCAAATGGCTACCAACCTGCTCGCTTAATGCCATGTTTCTAGTGCATTTTTTCCTTCACAAACGTTTGTGTTGTAGACGTAGCGTAATGTAACAACACATTATCAGGTGATTTGTAATGCCTTGGTTGCCGTATGGTGAAACTTTCTGACCGTTGATACTGGTGGGACTCGTAGCCAGTACAAAGTCTGAGTCCGAGCCCCTTGCGACAAGACTACGTCTCTTCTCATTGGCTACCCAGCATTTCACACCCGCTGTGTTACATATCGGTAGAAATTGACACAGGACTCGTTCATCATAAAATAAGCCGTCTGTGTGGACAATTGCTCAACACACCCAACAGCCAACGCAAATATTAGCACAATACCAGCCAATTGTTAGATAACTTACGATATAGTCCAATGAGAGTATAACACGTACAGGGCGCGATGTAAGAAAACGTGATCCCCTTAGAAGCTAGCAAGATTTCTCGCATATTGATTGCACAAATGACATGGTCAATGCGGTCGTATGCCTCCCGATAAGGAGCAAAGGTCACGTTAACAATTTGGAAGTCGAGGAAAGGGAGATCCCGAGAGAAATATATATATATATTTTCACACAACAAATACTATATTCTAAATACATGAGACGTTACAACTATGAAAGTTACACCTACGCTGAAAGGTTAGAATAGGGAGAGAATGTGGCCAACCCCAGCCGAAAGCAAGAGGATCTGGTTCAGTGAGATCGCAGATGAGTACCTTCCGAACCACGACTGGCATTCGGGAGGATAAAAATTCAATTCGTCCGTCAAACAGATTTCAGGGACAGTTCCATAAAAAGGGCCATGGCCAAATTCCTTCCCAATCCTTGTTCTCCATCTTCTCCCGTCTTTAATGACCAGTATCTCGATGATGTCTAAGGCCTGAGAAAAACAGGAACCAACAAAAAAGGCAGGCCATGAGAAGAAATATTAAACACACTAGGGTTTCCAAGAAAGGAGAAGATGAGGAGAAAGAAAGCAAGTAAGATAGAACAGCGAAAACGAATGCGGTACGTTAAAACCCCACGATGGTAAAAAGGAATGTATTGAAATCTCTTAATTAATATATTGTATCAGCTGTGTACAATGAACTGACGTGAACTAAAATTAGTGTATAATGTTTGGGGAGTCTCCTACCGGAGGAGAAATTGTTGATCTGCTGTTGGAGATTGGAAATGAAGTCATAAGACGTGGAATATGACACTCTTATTGTAGAAAGAAAACAAAGCTCGCATGGACTTACCAGAAGAACAGAAGACGGAACATCGCCAGCAAACGTTGCAGAAAGGTATAGGAAAAATAAAGGCATAGAAAACAAATTAAGAATGACATTTGGTGTAGATGAATTAAGTTTTACAAAAGTCTAAGTGAATTGGTTCTGGAAGGAAGGATGGAGAGAAAGAAGGTACAATCACAAAAGAAAAAAAGGATTTGACATTGCTGGAACTAAATGCCCGAAATTGTAAATAATTCAGGGGAAAGAAATGAGCGAGGAAACAGGTTGATAGTGGCAAACACACTGTTTAAGAACCACGCAAGAAGAATACACACCTGCAAACGTCCTGGGATACAAACAGAGATTCAGGAATCAAGTTCTAGATTGTAAAGCGTACCCAGGAGCAGACACAGACTCGGAAAATAATTTGATAATAATGAAGTGCAGACTGAATTTTTAAGCGAATAAGGAAACAATCTAGCACGAGAAATTTTTTTGCAGAAATGGTAGACATAGGTCTCAGAAGTAACACTGAAAGGAGCTCAACCGAGGACGAATGGAATGCATTAAAGACCGAAATAATGAAAGCTGGTAAAGAAACATTAGGCTTTAGGGAACAAGCTGCCCGAAAACCGTGGGTCACAGAAGAAATTTTGGAGCTGATGGATCAGAGGAGAAGGTACAAAAATGCTCAGGATGAAGCAGGAAGAGAGCAGTACAGGCAATTTAGAAATCAAATAAATAGGAAATGCAAAATAGCAAAAGAAAAATGGTTACAAGAAAAGTGTGAAGAAGTAGAAAAGGAAATGGTCGTTGGTAAAGTAGATGTTACATATAGAAAGATCAAACAGAATTTTGGAGAAATGAAGAAAAGAGGTATGAACATTAAAGCTGCCGATGGGATACATCTTTTTGGCTCAGAAGATAGAGCTAACCGATGGAAGGAATACATTGAGAAACTGTATGTTGTATTGGGGACGACTTGAACAATAGTGTAATGGAAAAGGAACGCGATGTCGACATTGCTGACTTAAGAGATCCTGTTTTGGGGACCGAATTTTAAAAGCTCTGAATGACTTTAAAGTGGAATTGATGAGACCCTGCAGAACTTCTTAAATCCCTAGGACACGAAGGAATCGAAAGATTATTCAAGTTGATATCAAAAAGTTAAGAAACAGGAGAAATTCCAACTTATTTTAATAAAAATATCATCTTCACACTTCCAAAAAAAGCACAAGCTGACAAATGTGAGAATTATCGCACCATTACTCTAACAACAGATGCTTCTAAATTACTGACCAGAATAATATACAGAAGGATGGAAAGGGTAGTAGAAGAGATAGTAGGTGAAGATCAGTTTGGGTTTAGAAAAATCGCGGCACAAGGGAAGCAATTCTGTCTTTTAGATTAATACTTGAAAGGCGGATCAAGAAAAACAAAGATACTTTTACGGTATTTGTTGATTTAGAAAAAGCTTTTGATAATGTCAGGTGGAACAAGATGTTCAAAATTTTAAAGATGTCAGGTCTAAAGTATCGAGATATAAGAATACTCTATAAACTATATAAGAATCAAGTTGCTATAACAGAAGTAGAGAATCACGAGAGACCTGCATCAGTTAAAAAGGGTGTGAGACAAGGTTGTAGTCTATCACCGTTAATATTCAACTTGTATGTAGAAGAAGCAATGAATAAAGTCAAAGAAAAATTTCCAAGTTTTCAGGGAGAAAAAATCAGTATGACACGATTTGCTGATGACATTGTCTTGTAAGCAGAGAGAGCTGAGGATATTGAGAAGTTGCTGAATGGCATGAACAAAATACTGAAGGAAGATTTTGGACTGAATATAAATCAAAGCAGGACAAAAGTGATGAAATGTAGCAGAAATAATACCAATATTGTTAGATTAAATATAAAAATAGGATCGGATGCAAAAGGAGAAGTAAGTGAATTATGTTACTTGGGAATTAAAATTACAACCTATGGCCGAAGCAGGAATGATGTTAAAAGCAGAATAGCACTAGCAAACAGAGCCTTAATGAAAAAGAGAACCCTTCTAGTTTCAAATATTGATCTACGAATTATAAAGAACTTCTTAAAACTCTTTGTGTGGAGCGAAACATGGACTTTAGGAATTCCGGAAATAAAGAAAATTGAAGCATTTGAAATGTGGTGCTACAGAAGATTGCTGAAAACTAAGTGGACAGACAAAGTAAGAAATGAACGAGTTTTGGAAATGATGGGTGAGAAAAGAAATTTGTGGCAGAAGCTTACAGAAAGAAGAGGCCATATTTTGAGACGTGCTGGATTGGTTAATTTGTTAGTGCAGGGAACAGTCGAAGGCAATATCTGTAGAGGAAGGCGGAGATTAGAATATATGAAGGAGATAATTGAGGATATGGAGGAAGGAAATATATGGAGACGACGCAAGAGACCTTCACCACGCATTGAAGTGAAGCCGGGCGGAGGAGCAGTGGGGGGCATGGCCGCTTCCATACAGACACGGGGAATATGTACAAAAACCTCAAGGGGACTCTAGGATAAACGTGACGCCGCAATCTCTTGATGGATTATTATGTAACTCGATGAGACAAATGAAGAATAAATTTTTTTGATATCCTGCTTAGTTTTCGAGATATTCTGTATCAAGCGTGAAATGTTTTTGGTTGAAATTCGGAAGCAAAAATTAGTCAAATTTGATGACGGATTCTTATTTAAAAAGACGAGACAGATGCAAAATAAAGAATAAAAATTTTCGATATATCGCCTAGTTCTCGAGATATACTGTATCAAAAGTGGGGTGTCTTGAGTTGAAATGCAGAAAAAATATCGCAATAGTCAAATTTAATGATCGATTCTTATGTAACACGATGAGACAAACTGAAAATAAAAGAATAAAATTTTCGATATCTTGCTTAGTTTTCGGGATATACTGGGAATGGGTTGATATGCGGCCTGGACTAAAAATTATTCTGCCAAAGCCACAATGAATTACATGGTGGACATGCAGAATGGATATTTCAGTTGTTTTTACTACCACTTGTGGTTAGGTTGAAATGAGGCCTAGACCAGAATAAAAATACCGGTAGTTATTTGTTACCATACATCGTAAGCTTAATTGGGAATAGCTGGAAGTGGAAGTAGTTTCCATCGCGATACACGTTTTGTCACTAACTTGGTTCTCATGAAATTACTAACAGTAATAGATAAATTCTTTGCCCTTATGGAACAATAAAACCATTCTGATGCAGGACTGCATTTAGACCTAACCACTATCTTAATTAAATTGCTGCTACAGATTCAAACTATGTAGACATACCCACACACGCGTATTTGAATCGCAAACTGTATTTGCGGTAACAACATCGTTTTGCTTCATCAAGATTCCTAGATTGCATAGCATAATTTAACACATTTAATTTCATCATACATTGTCACTATAAACTGCAACGTTACGAAAGAAAGCGCAATACTAAATTAACTGAACCGCGATGTAAAATACACCCCTTTAAATCTCATTTTCAAAACTCGTTCAAAAGTGATGCTAGTCTATTATGTGCAAAAGAGCAATGTATGCTGATTTCTACAATAAACCAACAAAAAAAGTCATCCCATTGAGAGCTATGACTAAATATTTATAGACAGGCAGCGAAGTTTGCAATTCCTACCGCTCACTTCAACAACGATAATTAGAATTCAACTTACTTATGAAATGATATTCCAGGTTCTTTCCTCTCTTGCCTATTTGTGCAACCGTATAAAACGCTTATACACATTAAAAAATGAAATAATCACAGCATCTAACAGCATGTGAACATTGCATTTGTTTGGAAGCGCAATATCGCCGCTACCGCCACTGCATTTAACGTTACTTCTCCTCTATATATTCCTTCCTCCATGATTAAGGATGTGGTCTGTAAGGAGTATGTAGAAATGAAGAGGTTAGCACAGGATAGGAAGAGATGGAGGATTGCTTCAAACCAGTCAAAAGACTGACGACAAAAAAAAAAAAAAAAAAAAAAAAAAAAGAAACCATGATTTAATCATTCAGTATTTGGTTGGTAAAATCGTAGCAGATTTCTGAACAGACAATAAGCGTACTAGCAAATCGATTTACTTTCAAACTTTGACCTAAAAACAGAAATTAATTTCTAAAACTACGTGTGATAATCTTAACGGAAGTGAAATTTTTTGACAAAACTAAGGTTAAGTATTCATATTACTAGGCGCAAACCCGTGGCGGTGTTTTTTGGGTAGTCACAGGTCCGGAATGGTTCCCACATCATGCGAAGTAGTAATAAATAAATACCAAGTAATAAATGAGTTATTTTGAGTAAATATCATTTTATTAAAAAAAATAGTTCGATCATTGTTGTACCTCTTAAGGATGTTTTAAACCAAAAAATCATTTCACAGAATGTAAAAATGATAAAAACGAATTTTCAGGATCAGAGACAACTTCATACGGCTGAAACAAGAACTGGTATTTAGCCACAAGGGTTGATCTGCAAAATTATAAAATTTCTTTTTTATTTAGAAGGGTCTTGGAATCATTAAAACATTCAGATGCAATCACATTGTGTCATACATATTTTTTCTATAAGGTACTTTTTTGACACAAGCCTTTATCTCCCTTCTTACTTAACCGAAATCAATGAATGAGGTGTCATTTTAAAGCTTGTAGTCTCCGCTTTAGTGACATCATATATTAATACATTAATTTTTCGGAATTGGACACTTAAAGGGAAAAAGTATCAATATTTCGGCAACTCGTGTTTGTGTCACGAGCCATTTATCGTCCTTAATATCTAACCGATATAGACAAATGAGGTATCATATTACAGACTAAGGTCTCTGCCGTGGTCGCATTATATTTTAAGAAAGGAATTTCTAGTAATTCGACCTTTAAGGGGCAAAAATGTCAATATTTCTAAAATGCGTTTTTTATGTCTCGAGCCATTTATCTCCCTGGATATCTAATCAAAATCGATAAATGAAGTAGGATTATGAGAAGTAATGTCTCAGCTTTGGTGACATCATATACAATGAAAGTCATTTTTTGAATTCAACCATTAAAGGGAAAAAGTATAACTCATTATATAAATTTTTTCTATAAGGTGTTTTTTATCACAAGCCTTTATCTCCCTTCGTACCAAACCGAAATAAATGAATAAGGTGTCATATTAAAGCTTATGGTCTCCACCTTGGTCACATTATATTTTAAGAAAGGATTTTTTCAGAATTCGCCCCTTAAAGGGCAAAAATGTCAATATTTCTAAAATGCTTTTTATGTGTTTAAATATTAAGATCTCCTCATTGGTGAAATCAAATATTAAGACAGAAATTTTTCGAAAGTAGAACTTTAAAGGGTAAAAGTATCAATATTTATGCAACGCGTTTTTGTGTCTCGAGCCATTTATCTTCCTGGATTTCTGACCGAACTCGATAAATGAAGCTGTATTATGAAGAGTGGTGTCTCGCCTTTGGTGACATCGTATATTAAGGAAGAATTTTTTTTGGAATTCAACCCTTAAAGGGAAAAAGTATCTGGCTCTACAACGGATTTTTGTGTCACGAGCCATTTATCTCCCACCATACCTAACCGATATAGATAAATGGGGTATCATATTAAAGAGTGAAGTCTCCGCCGTGGTAAATTTATACTTTACAAAATTAATTTTTCGTAATTCGACCTGTACAGGGAAAAAGTGACAATATTTCTGAAATGTCTGGTGACATCATTTATTAAGGAAGATTTTTTTCGGAATTCAACCCTTAAAGGGAAAAAGTATCATTGGTACTACAACACATTTTTGTGCCACGAGCCATTTATCTCTCATCATCCCTAACCGATATATATAAATTAGGTATCATATTAATTAGTGACGTCTCTGCCGTGGTAACATCAAATTTTAAGAAATTAATTATTCGTAATTTGAACCTTAAAGGGTAAAAATGTTTATATTTCTAAAATGCTTTTTTTGTATCTCGAGCCATTCATCTTCTTATATATATAACCGAAATCGAAAAATGGAGGTGGGTTATGTAGAATAGTGTCTCAACTTTAGTAACATACTAAGAAAGATTTTTTTGGAATTGAACTATTAAAGGGAAAATGTATCAATGGTTCTTCAATGCATTTTTGTGTCACGAGCCATTTATCTCCATTAATATCTAACCGAAATAGATAAATGAGGTATCATTCTAAAGATTAAGTTCTCCGCTATGGTCAAATCATGTTTTAAGAGTGGAATTTTCTGAATTTAACTCTTAAAAGCCGAAAATATGTGTTTCTAAAATGCGTTTTTTGTGTCTCGAGTCATTTATCTCCACAAAATTGATAAACGACGGATCATTTTAAAGACTGACATCTTCGTAAGGTCTTCGGTTGGTTACAACATATTTTAAGAAATTAATTTTTCAAAACTCGACCCTTAAAGCGCAAAAGTATTAATATTTCTACAACGCATTTTTCCTTCACCAACCATTTATCTCCATTGATATCTAACAGAAATCGATAAACGGTATATCGTTTAAAATATTATAGTTTCCGCTTTGGAAAGATAATATTTTAAGAAAAAACTTTCTTTAAATTCAACCCTTAAAGGGAAAAAATATCATCATTTATAAAATTCTTTTTTTTTTTTTTTTTTTTAGTGCTTGATGCCTAACCGAAATTGGTAAATGAGGTACCATTTATTGGCCAAGGTTCAAGGTTTTCGCGTTGGTCATATCATATTTTAGTACCTGGGTGACCCATCTTCGCTCTTCTTTCGATTTCTGTTCAGTATTCATGATTTCATCAAAATCCTTAGAGACGTTTGTGAGAAATTAATTTTATCGGGGACTGCACCACCTTCGAAACCGACGCGAAATTTCTAGTAACCTGTTGAAATTTGTTTTAATTGCTTCGTCATTATGTCCTCTTTGCGTTTTGCGCTCTTGCTTTGCGGAAATCTTGCCAAAAATTTAAAATGCCGATATATGACAGCGACGCACAGCCGTTGGATGCCGTCAGCGTTAAAAATCAGTGATAGTCACTTAAAATGTTGATTTAATCTTTTATTGTAATGTTTTCTTGCCGTTCCAGCTTTTCTCCGTTGGAAAAAGTCGCTTTTAAATGACAAATAGACAATTTTCATTCAAGTTGTAATACGGTGATGCCCGCTATCTTATATAGAAACGAACAGTCAGAGATTGCTTCCATTGTAAACAAATTCACCTTTTCCTATGGAGGCCACAGAACGCAAAATTGCGTAAAATTTTTCTATTGGTCCGGCTATATTTCAACCTAACCACGAAATCTATGACGAAACGAAACTGTTTAGGTTGATATGATCCCTGTACCGATAATTTTTTTGTTATTTGTACAGTGCTGATAGCATTTCGCAGTTGCTCAGTCTAATATTTCGGTATTTTTTATTTTTCTAGGGACTTTTCCGCAAACCAAGAGCGCAAAATGTGAAGAGGACATGTTGACGAAGCAATTAAACCAAATTTCAACAGGTTACTATTAATTTCGCCGACGTTCCGAAAGTGGTACAGCACCCATTTTATCTATTTTCAAAAGTTGCTCATATGATAGTATTAGATTAGATAGAAGGAAGCAAATTAAGCAATTCTATCGGAGGTAGGACAGCCAGTTCCTTTTCTTTGGGACTTACAATTTAACGCAGAATCCCAACCACAGAACGCCCCACCGTAGTTCATATGGTTAAATACAAATCTTAAAAATTCTTGCTCCCGCCGGAATTTGAACCCGAGATCGTAGACAGAATTTTTTAAGAGCTAATGCAGTAACCACCTTTCCCCCCTCCCCCCACTAATTACATATTTGTTATACGTTCAATATATTTCCCTCCTACTTACTTAAGAACTGCAGTTGGTTAAATAAATATCGTGAATAATCGTCAGAATTTTCTTCAATTGAGTCTTCACTGGGCGAAGTTCGCGTAACTTGGTTGAGACGATTTTCTATTAGGTTTTCTTGAAATTATTGCAGTATAACTGAAATAAAGTATAACTTCTGACAAAGCCAAATTTTAAATATCTTCTTTTTAGATGTTTTACAATACAACTGGTAGTAATTAATGATAACCAGATTTTCAATATTTTTTCAAAGAAGTTATGTAAATATAAGTGTCTTCTTTTTAAATGTTTTACAAATGTTTCAGCGCTAGTATTCCCTCGAGTCAAATAGCATACAAGAAATATTCATCTAAATATATAACTTCTTTGAAACCAAAGAGAAAAATATTAGTTAGCTTCCTGGTACCTGACTCATCCACGAGATAGCGTCATTTTCGAGATACCAAGAGCAAAAATTGTTCGTATTTTGTATTTTTTTTTTTTTTCCAGGGAGGAACACTATTTAGATAATCTTAAAAGTCTAGCGCTGTTCCCGAGATCCAAAACATATAAATACAAGAATTGCTCGTTTAAAGATATAAGATGAAAGGAATTTTATGTAATTTGACCCTTAAAGGTCAAAAGTATCAATATTATTTCTACAACATGTTTCTTTTTTATTTTATTTTTATTTTTTATTACGAGCTATTTATCTCCTTCGATACCTAACCGAAATCGATAAATAACATATCATTTTAGAGAGTAAGGTCTCCAATTAGGTAAAATCATAAGTTAAGAATGAATTTAATTTTTTGGTATTTGATGTTTAAAGTGGTCACATGTATCAGACAAATGAGTGCCAAGTCCTCATTTAGCAGCAGCAGTATCGCTGAGATGTCAATAAACTGTTTTTTATACAATAAGTAGCGTTTCGGATATTTTTTTTCTGTTACAGAAAGATTTTTTATTTGTTATACAATTCCAGTGTAAACATTTTATTGGCACAGCAACACATATAACAGATATGTTGATACGTTATGTACATTTATTTCAGGTTGGTTGTATTCTGTTGGGGTCATTTTGTTGTACATACAGCGTGTTTTAAATTTTCTTAACTGTTTCGTAATATGTTTTGATTCGTACTTATTACACTAAACAAATAAATATTTGCTACAAATTGCGGTTCTTATATTACAAGCATTCAACATCACTGTTCATTGTTTTTTATAAGCGAAATTTTCGCATGGGTCGTCTGGTATATATTATTTGTATAAGGTATTTTTTTTCACAAGCCTTTATCTCCCTTCTTACTTAAACGAAATCAAAGAATGACGTGTCATTTTAAAACTTGTGGTCTCCGCTTTAGTGACATCTATTAAGACATTAAATTTTCGGAATGTGACACTTAAAGGGTAAAAGTATCAATATTTCTGCAACGCGTTTTTGTGTCACGAGCCGTTTATCTCCCTTCATATCTAACCTATATAGACAAATGAGGTATCGTATTACACATTAAGGTCTCCGCCGTGATCACATAATATTTTTAAGAAAGGAAGTTTTCCTAATTCGACCATTAAGGGACAGAAATGTCAATATTTCTAAAATGCGTTTTTTACGTCTCGAGCCTTTTATCTCCCTGGGTATCTAACTGAAATCGATAAATGAAGTAGGAGTATGAAGAGTAATGTCTCAACTTTGGTGACATCATATATTAAGAAATAATTTTTATGTAATGCAACCCTTAAAGGGAAAAAGTATCAACGTTCCTACATCGCATTTTTGTGTCAAGAACCATTTGTCTCCATTAATATCTAACCGAAATAGATAAATGAGGTATCATTCTAAACATTAAGGTTTCTGCTGTGGCCACATCACATTTTAAGAACGGAATTTAACCCTTAAACGGCAAAAATATCAGTATTTCTAACATGCGTTTCTTTGTGTCTCGAGTCATTTATCTCCCTTGATAACTAAACAAAATTGTTAAACGAGGTATCATTTTAAATACTAAGGACTTCGTAAGGTTTTCGATTCCCTTACACCATATTTTAAGATTTTTTTCTTCAAAATTCGACCCTTAAATGGCAAAAGTATTAATATTTCTACAACGCATTTTTCTGTATTCGCTTTGGTCACATCATATTTTAAGAACTTTCTTCAAATTCAACCCTTAAGGGGCACACAATATCATCATTTCAATTTTTTATTTTTATTTTTGCCTCACTTGATGCCTAAACGAAATCGATAAATGAGGTATCACTTTAAAGACCAAGGTGTCTGCTTTGGTTACACCATATTTTATAAAAGGTTTTTTTGTTGGAATTCGTCCCTTAAAGGGCAAAAGTGACAATATTATTTCTACAGCGTGTTTTTTTTTTTTTTTTTTTTTTTTAAATGTCATATTGTTTTTAAGATTAAGGTCTCCAATTAAGTAAAATCATAAATTAAGAAAGAATTTTTCGAAATTTGATGCTTAAAGTGCAGCGCGTGTGAGACAGTTTAGAGTCAAGTCCCTAGATTGCAGCAGCAAATATCACAGAGATGTCGATAAACTGTTTTTTATACAATAAATAGCTTTTCAGATATTTTTTTCTTTTACGGAAATATTTTTGTTTTGCTACACAATTCCAATGTAAACATTTTATTCGCACAGCAACACATATCATATGCTGTGTGCATTTTGTGCAGGTTGGTTGTATTCTGTTAAGGTCAGTGACAGTTTGTCGATCATACAAATTGTTTTAAATTTTCTTAACTGTTTTGTAATATGTTGTAAGTATTTTGATGCATACCTTTTACACTAAACAAATAAATATTTGATACAAAATTGAGGTTCTACTTTTCATTATATTACATGCATTCAACCTCACTATTCATAGTATTTTATTCCCGAAATTTTCGCACGAGTCTTCTAGTAACTACCGTAAAGTCAGTTAAACGGGCAGCGTGCGTGGCTTCTGAATTTTTTTTTAAAGTACTTACCGATAGCCACATCAGATGTAGAGATAAAAAATGTTTTTCTGGACTGTAAAATCCATCTTGTCTTCCTCCCACAACAGGCAATACGAGGTAAACGGAATCACAGTGACTAGAGCAGACTCGCAGTGAGAATACGAACATCGCATCTCTGCCTGCCATTATAATGTTTTTTTTTTCTGCCCTCCTTTTTTTTACTAGAAATTTATTGTTTTTGAAAAGCTTTTACTGAAAGGATAGTCTGAAAACCCAATAACTATTATTGTTTTAACTATTACGTGATATGTAAAATTTCACGTAAACTTAATCAAAACTTTTTAATAAACTTTCGGGTTTCATATATTCTGTTAAAAAACTGTTAGGTTTTGTTGTGACATGAATCTAGTAGCTGCTACAGAGAATAAATCGCTAATAACAGATGCTATTTTTCTTACGTGAATTTATAAATTTAATCGTGGTAAACAACACGTAAATTTAAATGAACGTCGCATGTATCTTTTGCCACACATTACAATTTTTATCTCTGCCATTCTCATTTGTATGCAGTTACTTCCATGGTGCTAAGAAAAGAGACCACATAAGGGACCTTCTCCGTACAACGAAGTGGCGCCGAGTTGAAAGCGGTGGGGTGGGGTGGTCGCCATATTGGTAGGGTCAAGAAACACAGGGAATGTATATGGAACGGAAGAACTTCTTCGTTTTTAATCATCGCATTACTAAATATGAAGTCATATGGGGTCACATTTATAAATACCCTAATTGATATTATCTACAAACATTACAATTCAAGGAAAAAAGCTGCTACATAATTTCTCATAGGAATTTTGAACAACAAAACAGTCGCAAAAAAAAAAAAAAAAAAAAAAAACTGACCGTCACATTGCCATTTCAAATAGATTAGATAGATGTTCAAATAGATTATATTTCAACATTCAATTTCAGTAATTTTAATCCTTTCAAAATTTTTCATGGAAAAGATTACAGAATCAATAAAAACGGATCTAGACCTATCTACGAACAGAAGCAAGTCCTGTATGAAAATTTTAAAGAATTCACGGTTTGCTCAGAAGATATTGCACTGGTAGTGGATAGACCTATTTAAATTCGCCAGTGGCATCAGTGGAAGGGAATGATGAATTCTTATGGAACTCGATGGGACAAATCGAAAATAAAGACTATTTTTTTTTTTTTATTTTTAATATTTTGCTTAGTTCTCCAGATATACTGTCTCAAAACTGAGGTGGTTTGGTCGAAATGCGGCCTGGATCAAAAGAAAAGAGAACTAAGCCAGATATCAAAAAACTTTGTTCTTTACTTTCAATTAGTTTCGTTATGTTACATAAGAATTCATCATCAGATTGTGGCGCCACGGTAATGATAGAAATTCCCAGTGAAATTACCTTGCTACCATACATCAAAAATCGCAAGCTTAAATGGAATATGTTTGCATCGCGATACAGCTTGCGTCACTAACATGGTGCCCAAGTAATTACTAATAACAAGTAAATAATTTGTTCCCTATGCTATAAAAAGAATATTCTGCTACAGGCTGCATTTTAACCTAATCACAATTTGACTTAATATTTCCGCTAAAAAGTCAAACGATGCAAACACAGTTAAACACATCGCGAATTTCATTTCGGATAACACTAAGATGAACTTCATTGCGATTCCTAGTTCACATAGCACAAATTATCATAATAAATTTCATCACACACTTTCAATATAAATTACAACTGGACTAAAGCACGTAAAATAACGTATTTGCTTCATCGCGATGTAAATTGATCCACACGTGAAAAATAGTAAGATACAATGGTTCTCGGCATCAACAAATGTTCGATAACACCGTCGTTCTACTGAGAACTGTGAATGAACTTTTTAACAGGCATTTTATATCTATAGTGACAGCTCGCATTCTTGCAGACACTGTGTTACAAATACTTCAATAATAATAATTACTTTTCAATTTACCTATGGAATGCTATTCTTTTTGTGCAACCACAGGCAGCACAAGATGGCTTTATCAAACATTTTGAAATATCAGAATATGAAATGTTCACAGCAGGGAAGGTAGTGACAACAGACGAATGTTTTGAACCTATTAATATGGTCGCCGCGCATACGCAGCCGGATCCAGAGTTTTAAGGTGGCTTCGCAGTTTTTGCGACACCTTGTCTCCTCTCTTTTTTCCTGCCTCCATTGTTATTTCATCAATAGACAATTGCAATTACATATAACAACATAAGCGCAAATAAAATCAAATGCAGTTATTTATTTGAAATGTCCTGGTTAGCCAAGCAGTGCAGAGGGAACATCCAGTGCAACTAACACTTCAAGCGTAATCGCTGGTCGAAGGTACCCGAGACTTTGAGTTCACGTCTAGTCTACATGCAAAAATCATTTTATTAAAGTCGTTAGAAGACGTTGTACAGTAAAAGGATTTTTAAAATTAAGTACTCATACATAGTACAACGTTAAGACATTCCGGGAGTGAAGGGTAAAGTAATGGCTTAAGAAAAGTGTTTTAAGAGGGAGATCCAAGACGGTGATCAGATATTAAGAAATGCGTGGTCAGTTAGCTTGCTGAGGAAAGGAACAGTACTGGGGAGCATATTTGGAGAAGGTGAAAGATTACAATAATATATGAACAGGGTGTGGAAAAGGAATCGATGGAATATTAGATCGAACCAGTCTGCAAGGGAAAGAAACGCAGCATACCTACTGGTCTTCATTCTCTGTTCGCTAATATCATCACACAAATGATTATCTGCTATGCATTCTCTTCATGATCTGCGGCACATTTGCATCACTGTATGTCAGTTTTCTCACCCTAAACAGTAGCATCTCACTCTTTTTGACTTAATAGATTGCTTTTTACTTCAGTCTACAATGTACAGCATCTCTTTCTTACAATTTCTTTAGACAAAAAGCACACCTATTCCTTTTTAAATCTCACTGTTTCTTCTTATTATAAAAACAGATCATATACAAACGGGTTTACTCATCAAAAATAAATGAATAATAACAAAAAAGAATACGATTAGCTATTAAAAAAATCAGTTTAGCTTGCGATATACTACCAAGCCCATATGTATTCGAACGACCTGAACTGCACTTCGCTACATTTCCTCTTGGGACCTATTCAACCTTTTATACAGATCTACCGTGTAGGGGATATAGTCTCGCGGCTATTAAAATTGGGACACATCCATCCCCAAAAAATGAAATACATTTCCGCTTTTTTTATAAACCGAAATAATCAATACATTTCGGAAATAAAAAAGTTGTATGAATATAGAAATTTGTGTACTTTTACTTTTTTTAAATCATTTTACAGTTAATATGTGACCACACATAAAACAAAATTTATCACTTTCAAAGAAATTGCTGGTTTTGAATAAGTACTCCGTAACAACATAATACAACTTTTATATCCGTCTACAACAACGTAAAATGACTAAAATTTACATTAATATTCAACGGTCGCTCTGCATTACAATTATTGGAAACAGTACAGAGTTATATAAGAGTTTTGTCTGATATATAACGCGTAACAAGATTTCAAAATTAATAATTTTAACAGTCACCTTGAGAATATGCTTGTCTTCAAATACAATTCTTTTAGTTCTGTCGCTTCATGAACATAGAAAACGTGAAACAGTGGAAAAGAATCATAATACTAATATTTTGACTGACATGAGAAAATGTCATCGCAGCATACATTAATACCAATTGTTAGACGGTTTTCCAATAAATTTAACTTAACCATAAGTTCATGATTTCTGTCACTCAACATTCCTCATTTTTTCTAGTGCTGATGACAAAGGCAGGAGATTGATTATTGGTGCGATACATAATGATGGTAGTATAAAAATAAGCAAGTAACTAAGTCAAACTAATGTGCCTATTGTACGATAGCGGTATTTTATAGTCTGCCGTATTGCAAAGCAAATGAGAACTGAAAAAGTGAGTAGCTGTTTCTACGAAAACAAACCGCTCATTAACGAAGAACATGCAGTTGGAAGCTTCCTTATTTTGAGAACGTGCTACTCCTACTAGTGATATAATTGATGTATGTCCCCAACTGCGCATTATTCGTGTCATGGAGTTATACTTCCTTACGCTATCGCGATGACTGCTATCCACGGGGGTCCGTAAAAAATTCTGTCAGCAATAAGGTGCCAAATTATTAACACACACAAAAAAATTTGCATTAATAAAGAACTGCAGAAATTTTACAAGTTAATTCTGACGCATACCACCATTTATGCTCAATATCTTTAATGACAAAGTTATTTCCGAAATTTTAAAATCCCAAGAAATATATCGCAAATTTCAGGAACGAGGAAAGATAATGCCAGGCTTGTTATGAGTTGTTGCTACCTGAGCTTCCGTCTGTGGTAAGCATGACGCGATGTTGCTGTAAGTGGCTCAGATTCGCTGATGCTGATCCCTGAAGCTAGCGCATTGTCTTGATGTTCCACGGTTTGATGCCTTTTAGTGTAATTTATTTAATTTCACAGAACTAACAGTGTTAATATAAGTTCTCTGAAGAGGTATAGTATGAGTATCGCTGACACGAGTGATGGCGCATGAATTGTATTGAAGTATTAATCTGGATTAAAAATAACGTTATTATTTACTATTTTTCCTACCTTTAATTGTACAGAAACCTGCAATCTGAGGAGACGAAGTGTATGGAAACTTGCTTCTGTAGCGAGGAGCAAGTTTAACGATAAATAAATAAGTTTCAAATGTGCACTGATTTCTTGTGTGTGCAACTGCAATATTATACAGACAAGAGAAAATAAATTTAAAATATCTATATGGCGACCGTGACAGGACAGTGTGTTTGAAGTGGGATTAATTAAAAGCATAATTAACCACGGACACATACTGAAACAAAAGGTAGGAAAAGTGAATTCCATAACGTAAAGACAATTAACAAGCGAGCAGCCATTATCACCGGAACGCAACAACCGAAGTGAGCCGACGATTCCCGAGGAGAGCCGATCCACTCAGTATTAACCAGAACGGCGTATATGTAACACCAGCCGTGGGGGCGACTCGACCGACGCGGAGAACCAGCTTCATTTACGGGAGACTGCAAGGGGCGGCGTTGCAGAGCGGGACGCAGTCCGAGAATTTAGCAGATCTTCTCTTCGAAAGGAAAGTGCCAAAAAATTTTCATCTTTGTAAGAAACACAAACTGACATGAGAAAATTTTCATATGAAAAGTTGCATTGAAAAAAATAATAATAATAATTTTCATAGAGGAAAAGAAGTTTAAATTATTTTCTTCACTAGTAAAAGTTAGTTTGAGTTGATATTGAAATAAAAAAAATTATTTTCAACCTTCCTGGGGAAGTTTATTGATTAATAGTTGTTACCTTGTTTGCATTTCATTGCATGCAATAGCGTAAATCTTGTTTAACAATAACTGTGATTAGTGTTGGAGCAGAATTTATCTGTTTTCATTTTATTTTATTTTTTTTACTTGCTGGTTCGGTGGATATTTTTTCTTTGCAATCAAAATATTGTGCGATTGTATTGAAAGTGTTGACAACATGGCTACAGAAGAGAGTGAAATGGTGGAGGGGATGGCAGCAATAGGAAGTGAGTCCTTGAATGACTCAGGTCCTGAGTTCACAGATGGGTCAGTTCGTGCTATCTTGGTACAGTTGCAATCTTTTCAAAATAGTATGCAGTCAATAAATTACAACTTGAGGGCTGATTTAAAATCAGTAGAAAGTAATTTAAAATCAGTAGAAAGTAATTTAAAATCAGTAGAAAGTCATTTGAAATCAGTAGAAAGTAATTTGAAGGCTGAGCTGGGGGGTCGATTGCAATCACTTGAGAGTACAGTGAGGAATTTAAATACGATGCTAGGAGACAATGTCCGACAATTAGAGAATGTCAAATTAGAATTAAGACAACATAATTTGATTGTAAGGAATAAGCTGAACGGCTAGAAGGACGGCTAACTAGGTTAGATCATAGTGTGATTAGGGAGACAATAATGTTATGACCGGATAATTTGAAGCCCCTTGATGACTCGCTGGAGGTACCCCTAGTACCAGTAAAAGATAAGAACATTGTTTTGGTCCAGGAAGCAACCCCTATATCGCGTGATACCTTGATTGTTAACTCTCATCCTCGTGCTCAAATTAACGAGTTAGTGTTCAATCAATTTCAAACAATCCTTGTCCAACGACAGGTATTCATAGAAGTAATATTCCTACTATTTCTCTGGAGAAGAACAAGCTGGCTATATCCATAGCTATTTTCAAACGTCGCAAACCCACTTTTGTCATTAAGTTTGCAGACCTAATTCATAATTTGATGTTTCCTTTCGGTACAGACCACGTTTTTCCCTCTCGCCACAATACTAAAGCATTGGCGATTGATATTATCATTGGTTGGGAACTTTCGGTGCATGTTGAACATTTCCGCAGTACTAGCTCAGATTGTCATACTGCAGTTTTTTCAATGAATCTAATGAATGGTTTCATTCTCCAACATTCACTTGAGCCTTTTGAAAAGTGTAATGCCACAATGCAAAGCAGGAAACGTAGGAAGAAGAGAATTGTTATGAGGGAAGAACCAGGAGTATTTAAGAAAAAAGAAATAATCCTATTCTGGTCCAAAAGTAAACTGGACTTGTTTCATGAGGGCATCAACATACTTAAATTCAAATACAAACATTCTTCCTTTTAGCATAAGGGATTCGCATTATTCATGTACTACATTTTAGTTGTATTTTAAGGAACCTATGTTGGACAAAGTGAGTTTCACAGAATTGAAGTTTGAAATGTATCTTCAATATAATGGTTTTGCACATACTTTGGTTCTTTCTTAAGTCTTGTTTCTTGTAAGTTTGTTTAGTTTTAATATTTCTCCGTAGGCTTTTTCTTTGTTTAAGATAAATCACAAGGATACTTGGTGTAGACAGGGTAGATTAGGCAATAAATGTTTTGAGTTGCATTAAGCAACGGATATCGAGAATCAGTATTACTAGATCATGTAGGGGTATGAATATTGTGTGGAACAGTATGGGTTTTAAAATACTGAGATTGAGAATGGTTTTCAACTTACTTGTTCATATGTATTCCACAGAACTAGCAGGTGCTGGTCTTTCCATAAGAATAGGTGGATCATGAACTAATATGTACACTTTGCACTGTGATATTTAAGATTTATTGAATAATCTTCGAATTATATTTTCAGGTTCAGAAAGAACGCTGTTGTCTTAGTGTTTTCAATGTGGTTTCTCTAAAACCTTATAAAAGTGTCGAGTGCGGGGTCAAGCACTGATTGAAAGTGCATTTGTATGCAGACAAATCCTCCAAGTTTCTCACTTTTCTGAGGCCATTAGAGTCCAAAAGGAGGTATAATAACAATAACTCATGTCATGTTGTGTTTCGTAGGTGAAGTGTTAACCGTTGTAGCCCTGTGGCAAGGTGTGCATTTGGGTTTTGGGGCACAATGAAAAGAAAAAGAAAAAAGACTATGAAGATCAATATCAACCTTTGTTCAAAGAGTGGTATTTGATTGTCTTATTCGTTGTTTTTTTGTTTGTTTTAATGTTCCATTGTATTTCTTTCTCCATTTGTATGTGACTTCAAGGTTTGTGAAATAATGTTAAAAATTGTTGTTATTAACATAAGAGTAGTCGAGCGGCTGCCAGACAAAACTTTTGTATTTCATGAGTCATTTAATATTGTCTGATATGTATAATCATGTCAATCTTAGATTAAGGGTTACCTGGCGACGGAAGTCGGGGCTTTGTCAATGCCAACTTCCGCCTGGTTCCATCGGTGGGAGTGTAATAGAACAGGCATAATGCCTTTTAGTGTAATTTATTTAATTTCACAGAACGAACAGTGTTAATATAAGTTCTCTGACGAGGCATAGTATGAGTATCGCTGACACGAGTGATGGCGCATGAATTGTATTGAAGTATTAATCTGGATTAAAAATAACGTTATTATTTACTATTTTTCCTACCTTTAATTGTACAGAAACCTGCAATCTGAGGAGACGAAGTGTATGTAAACTTGCTTCTGTAGCGAGGAGCAAGTTTAACGATAAAATAAATTAGTTTTCAAATGTGCACTGATTTCTTGTGTGTGCAACTGCAATATTGGGACAGTAAAACATATTATACACCTATAATGTAGTTAAAATTACAGTTTTCTGCTTGTATCTATTGTGCAATCCAAATTCATTTCCGTTTTTATTCTTTCGTAAAGTCATGATTATTGCAGTGGCCCAGAAAAGTTTAGTTTTCAAGAAACATATAGGAAGTCAGTCACGGTTTTGAGAAGAGGCAATTCCTCATTCCCTTCAGCAATTTTGTGATTTTTTTATTTAAACCGAAATTTTGATGGCTGGATCGTGAATCTGAATTGAGTACCGTCTAATGGCTCTGATGAACTTTACTCTTCACCCAATTCGTTCGGCTGTTAATTAATGTAAATACATGATTTGTAATTGCATTTAAAACTATTGATAAACATTGTTAAAAGTGAGGCTTAAAATTGTTTTGGTAGTAATACATCAGTCAAAAATCGGTATGATTCCATCAATGAAACAATACAGCTTCTAAGCCAATCATTAATCCAAAATATTATTTCAATAATCTCCCATTCGTTTGCTCAACAGTAAAAGAATCAAGATCTGTATGTACTGACATATTAACTAATTGTTTACTGAAGTGACGCTAAAGTCAACCAGAATACATTTCTGAAGACTGAAAAGAGTAACAATCCAGTATTACAGCATAAATACTGGACTATAAGAAAGCGGAGGGGTTTTATAAATATCTTAACTTTTCATTTATTTTAAGTAAAAACCTGTCAGTTTCTAAATTTCTGGTAGATTTTGTCCCAAGTTAAAAAACCATAAAATAACAGGTAGTACTAGTGACACTTATTTTGCGTAGTATTTTGGTAATAGAAAAACTACTACGTATGTTGGTTAGTGAACATTATGAGTCAGCTGATAAGTGAAGATATCACTATCAAGAGCCACACTGTAATTAATTATATGGATTATCAGAAACTTGGAGAAAACTAAAAAACGGTTTGCATAAAAAATTTCAGTCTTTGGCGTAATACGACCGGCACGGTCTTACAGTCATGTTTTCTATAGTTTCCCAAATTCACTGAGATAAGTATCGGTATAATTCTAGTGCATTCCATTCGTCGTTAGCTGTACTCCTTTCAGGTACATTTCATGTATGCTGTTTGGTGGGCGAGGTGTTAAAGTTCTTGTCTGTCATGTGGGAGATGGAGGGTTCGATTTCCGTCCGACTGTTCATTAGTATCTGTTGTATTAGCAGTTTAGATATAAATAGCCGTTTATCGGCTAGAGTTGCCGCAAATACTTCGAGAACGAAAAACACAGGCCGGTAGAAGTGGATGGGTTGTTTCATTCGTAGCTATTTGTGACCAATTTTTCTAGAACTTTTTCAGTGAGTCCTCGAATATTTATTCATCTACAAAAGTAACAGTGTCTCGATTTTCCGCGCGCTACGTCTATTTCGTAGCTACCAAATCTACAGTATTGCGTTTTGATATGGCTGAGGTTCATGGGTAGAGAGGCACTTAGACACTTCCGTTGTTTAAGTATGCACCTCTAACCATTGTTTCTGCAGGAAGTATGCACCCTTTCATTTCCCAGTAACTGTGCCCTTTATCGTTTTCTGTCGCATGTGTTGAGATAAGCACTGCCTACTTTGCGTAGTTCACTATGTGCACTTCGAGACTTGATATCCGATTAGCCTAAGGAACAGAGGCGTACACTGGCACTGCTGAGAAATTTCACGAATTGTCTAATACTAAATTCAAGTTACCACAGTCTAAGTGTGGACACTAACGTTTATTGCAACCGTACGCATTTTGAAATCAGGGCAAAGGGAGAGAATTTTCACGTCTTTAACAATTTTCTAATTAAAGAGTGAAGATCAGATCACCTACTTACAATCTTAGCCATACCGAAACGCAATACTATATGTTTGGTAACTACAAAATATATGGAGCGCGCGGCAATAGAAACTCACCAGGGGGGAGGGGGGGAAACAATTGTCACAAATGGCTATGAATAAAAACCCATCTCTTCCTACCGGCCGAAATACCACTAGCCGTGTTTTTCGTTCTAGAAGAATTTGCGGTGACTATAGGCGATAAACTACTAATTATGTCTAAACCTCTACTACAACAGATATTAATGAATTACAGGACAGGGAATCGAACCCTTTACCTACTTCATAACAGACCCGAATGTTTGTAACTCATTCGCCAAACACGATATTTAAAGTAGCAACAAAAAATAATCCTGAAAGGAGTTCTGCTGAGGACGAATGGAATGTAATGGTATTTTTTGCAAAAATTTACATCAAGTGATTTTGGGTAAAAATAGAAAACCTAACTGTAAGACCGTAGCGGCTATTGAAACCTGTCTTAGCCAATGTTGGGTCCTATCGTTACAGCTTACCTACAAGGCTCAGTGTACGATGATCCTATTTGCTTTCGACACCCGAAGCAGGTTTGCGATGACAATCACATCGTCATTGTCTTTACCGTTAGATAGATAACGTCAAAACTTTTAGAAATATCAAGGATATGTTTCATCTTCATAAAGTCTTTTGATCTTAAGAGATACTACAGCACGCATATAAAACTTTGTAAAGTATGTAGATTGTTTGGTGCAAAAGATATATCTTTAAACGTCCCTTTTTCAGAATTGACTCTGTAAATCCTGGGGTAAGCCTGTCGTGTTTTTGCGTTAAATACAGTCTGCAACTTTGTTTTAAAAGCCCTCTCACCAGACTCTATATTTGGACCGGCATACAAGAAATAACGCTGAAAGGAGTTCGACTAAGGACGAATAGAATGCAACTGGAAATATCCCAGCACTCGCCTCGAGTGATTTTGGGAAACGATAGGAAAGATAGTAGGACCATACCGGCCGTCGAATTGCAATGGCTGCATTTCCTCGAAAACTGTTTTTTAGTCTTTCCCAATTTTCTGATGATGTAGCGTTTTCTCTTATAAGAATTTTAACAATAATTACTTTTTCAAAGCTAGCATGCATTTATAATTTATTGTCAAACAATTAGCGCGTCATGTTGCCTGAAGAACTGCTGAAACAGTTTCCCACGTGTACAACAAATTACGGCATTTGTTTCCTTCATAAATCACTAAAACCGAAATAATTTAATTTTATTGCCCTTAGTTTTTATAGTGTCAGTGCAGTTCGTCGGCTAATGACGTTGAAGGTAACTATTGAATCCACTGCTGAACTATGACTTAATTTTACGTTCTTTAAAGAGTATGTAATTAACAACAGGAATCAAGACATGGAGAAGGAAATGGGTAAGTAAATTCTTGCCTCGTTACAAGTAAGGAGAAAGCGAGTTGGTAACAAATCTTCTTTCGTTATTAAGTATGAGAGGTGGAAATGACTTTCAAAAGCTCATAGAAAATACAGACACTGTAGTATTGGTTGACCTTGTTATAATTATTTTCAATACCAGCTAGTATATAACTTTACGATGACAGTGTTTCTCAGTGTTTCTATCTACGAACATTCTCATAAACTCTGTGTCTTGGCCGCCAAGCATAAAGCGGTAGTCTTACTGAACACCGTTACTTGAAGCAGTGCCTTCTGCGTTGATTTAATTTAAAGTGTTTAGTTAGATTTTTCATCTTTTTGTCATCTTTGCATATCAAGTGTTTACTTAGCTTTTGTTTCATCTTTGCATATTTGTTTAGCAGCTCAAGTAGTCAGTCGTTTTTCGGCAACCATTTCGCGAATCAGTGCCTTCTGATTTAATTTAAAGCGTGTAGATAGCATTTGTTTTATCTTTGCATATTTTCTTAGCAGCCCCCGTAGTCAGTCGTTCTTCGGCAGCCGTTACGTGAAGCAGTTCCTTCTGATTTATTTTAAAGTGTGTAGATAGCTTTTGTTTTATCATTGCATATTTGTTTAGCAGCCCCAGTTGTCAGTCGTTTTTCCGAACCGTTGCGCGAAGCAGTTCCTTCTGATTTAATATAAAGTGTGTAGATAGCTTTTGTTTCATCTTTGCATGATTGATTAGCATCAGCAGTCAGTCGTTCGCCGGTAATCGTTACACGAAGTACTACCTTCTGTGTAAATTTAAAGTGTGTATGTAGCTTCAGCTTTGTATATTTATTTACCGCCAATAAAGTCTGCTATTGAGAACGCTTAATGTGTCGGTTTTTCTTTTTTCCTATACTTCTCAGTTTTTCTTTGTGTAACGAAAGGCAGCACGCGTAGGGAATGAAGCTGTTGTGGCCGCAAGTGAGCGCAGTAGATGTGGTACTGGTGACCCTGTAGAAGCTAAGTGGCTCACAGGTTCTCCCCTAACAGTCATCGTACCCGCAGTCCTGGCAGAGACGTTGAAATCTTTGCGGTGGTCGACTGGTGGTGACTGGCGTGTGGTTTCTGGATGTGGACGCCGCATGCGAGGGCAGTCGTACAAACCTGATTCCCAGGAAGGTGAGCTTGTACAACTGTCCAACCGGTTCGACGTATTGTCTGGAACTGATTCAGTCCTGCAATCGTCATACTATGAGTTGCCAGCCCCACAGCCCGCTAGGTCAGGGAACTGCAGAAGGGGATTCTAGTGGTCGACAGCTGTAACGTTGGCGCTTTATCGAGTCCCTTAGGGAAATGGTGAATAGGTCGGGGATGAAACCTGATATCCATTCATTATGTATTCTGGATGGGGGGGGGGGGTCTGATACGAGATGTGAAACAGGCCATAGCGGATGCCATTAAACTGACGGGGTGTAGCCAGCTGCGGATTGTGGCTCATGTAGGTACCAATGATGCTTGCCGCCTAGAGTCGGAGATTATCCTCTCTTCCTTTGGGCGACTTCCAGAAAGAGTGAACTCCTTGGTCATTGGCCGCAAGATTTCGGCTGAGCTAACTGTCTGAAGCATTGTCGATAGAACTGACTGTGGATCTCTGGTTCAGAGCCATGTTGAGGGGCTGAACCAGAGACTACGGCGTTTCTGTGATAGTCATGGCTACAGATTCCTCGGTCTTCACCATGGGGTCATTTACTGATCCGTTGGATAGATCAGGTGTGCACTACAAACGTGAATCAGCTACACGGGTTGCAGGGATCGTGTGGATTGGTTGTTTTTTAGGCTGAGGGAGGCTGAACCTGAACAGGAAATTTACATACCAGCAACCCAAATAAATTTAACTCCGCGTATTAGGGATAGCTTAAAATAATCTCGAAAATTAAACGTGCTAGTAGTTAACTGTAGAAGCGTTTGTAATAAACAGCCTGAACTCTAAAACGTTATTCATAGTACAGATCCTGATATCGTCATAGGCACAGAAAGTTGCTTAAAATGGACTTAAGTTCCGCGGTAACTTTAATAGCAGCATGAACGTTTTCCGTAAGGATAAGTTGCATTCCCATGGCGGTGGTGAATTTATAGGTGTTAGTAAATACCTCTCACTTAACGAAATAGTTGTATATACTGTCTGGGAAATGTTATGGATTAAGCCCAACGTAACTAGAACAAAACTTGTGATCGGTTCCTTCTATCGTTCACCAGATGCAGGCGTAACTATTGCCGAGGCCTTAACGAATAATGTAAATAATATTGCTCGTCAGTTTCCGGACCATACAATATTGCTAGGTGGTAACTTCAACTTGCAATATATCGACTGGACAAATTACGTTCACGTTACTGATGGCTAGGATAAAGTAGATTGGGAAATTACTATAGATCATTTCTCAGATCACAATCTTGAACAGCTCGTCAGTGAACTATCGCGATTCCTTAACGGTAACGAAAATATTTTAGCTATTCTCATTTCAAATAGGCCTGAAATATTCACGGACATTTCTGCTACCACGGAAATAAGTTATCACAAATTTGTAATTCCTACAGTAAAATTAACAACCACGCGCAAGTAGAAAAAAGAAAGGATCGTTTACAGATTCGAAAAGGCTTCAAAGGAGTGTTTCAGATTGTTTTGGGGCATAAGTACCATACCTCCACAGTAGCAACAGGCGCCGTTGAAGAGATGTGGCATCGAATCATACATATAGTCAGGGAAGGTACGGACTTGTATATACCGAAACGGACAATCAAGGAAGGGAATGATCCACCATGGTGTAATCGAGACGTTAAATGGTTACTCAAAAAACAAAGGAAGATATATGCATGATCAAGAAGAACAATGCAGCGGACCGATTTAGATAAGTTAGATATGAGGACAAGTTAAGAATGCGATGCGTCAGGCCTTTAATGACTTTCGTTGCAGTTCCCTCTCTAAGAGCCTCACCGAAAATCCTAAGAAGTTTTGGTCGTATGTAAAAAAAATGTTATTTGTAGTGACAACAATAAACTTGTTCTAATACAAGACGGTCGGGAAGTTGACGACAGCCACGACAAGGCTATCGTATTTAACAACGAATTTAAAAATTCATCCACGCGTAAACATGGAAAACATTTCCACTTTAACAGAATCAGAAATGGATCCGATAGAAATTGATGGAGTAGGGTTTGTAAAGCAATTAAGGGTCCTGAAGTTGGATAAAGCGCCAGGTCCCGATGGTATACTGGTAAGAATATTTTGTGAATACGCGGAGGAAATTGAACCATTTCTGTCAGATATATTCCGCAAAGCTTTAGAAGAAAAAAAGTACCTTCTGACTTGAAAATAGCCAAGGTAATTCATGTTTTCGAGAAAGGAGAGCGGAGAGATCCTAGGAATTATCGACCCATATCTCTAACATCTGTATGGTCATATGCTCTAACAGTATGAAGTTTCTAGATGAGAATGAGTTACTTACACCGTGTCAACACGGAGTTCGGAAGAAGAGATCTGTGAATCTCAATTGGCCCTATTTTCCCATGACGTAATGAAAGTTATCGATGCAGGATAACGAGTTGATGCAATATTCTTGGAATTTCAGAAAGCTTTTGATTCTGTATCACACAACCAACTTTGAGCTAAAATTCGAGCACACGGTTGTGGTAGTAGACGGGGGTTGCTGGGTAATTATCTTTATAGCATTCCAATTACCATTTTATTAATTTTAATATTAATGATTTTTGTTGATCTCAACAATTTAATAATTTTGATTGTTTGATTTTATCAAATAGGAAGAGGGTGCAAAGTGATATTCTATCTTGCATTACTAATGTAAAGTCATAACCTGACAGATTTATTCAAATCAAACATTGAATACCAAAAGACGTCGGTGAACTTAACAATTAATTTAAAACACGAAAATCCAATGTTCAAACAAAAATCAACACCGAGTCTTACAATATGTGGCATTAGACGTTAATTCTAAGCAAACAATAACATATCAATGTGAAATTTATAAAGCTGTTCACAAATACAAGCTTATACAAAAATGGAATTCAAGGAGGGCGCCATCAAGTCTTGGACTTAAATAAAATAATATTTCCTGATTGATAGGAATTTATAACAGTCTTCCCGTATCAAATCAGGTTGCTCACTGCTAATAATACACTCAGAAAAATTGTCGGAGAGTGATACTTTGCTCAGAGGCGTTCACGGGTTGAGGAATGCGTAACACTGAGTTCTTTTTAGTGGCTGAAGGTCTTTACTGTTTATGCAGCAGCTGTGGCACCAATGGTGGTAACACGCACACTTCCTTCAGATATCCGCCACAGGTACCGCAAGCCAGAAGTGGCTTAAGCCGTCTAGCTCTAAGTATCGTCGTAATCGCAGATTCGGGGATGGCGTGACCTGACTGTCCGCCAGACACCACTGGAAGACCTCTTTCTCTCACGATGTTGGATCGGAATCCTCTTCCAACCCCGTTTAAAACCAATCCGTCAGCCCGTAGGAGATGTGGACCCAGAACACACCAAATAGCTCGTTATTCTTTTGTAACACGCCCGTTCATTGGGAGTTCACAGCCACGTGATTCAAACTTGGTTCTACCATAACTGCCTCACCCAGAAAATATCCGACCTTCTCCGAGTTTTGCTTCGGCCACCAAATTTTTCCACTAGAGTAAGGCACAATAGAGGGTCAGTTAGGCGATACCTGCTGCAGATAAACGCTGTTGAGAAATATGTTGCTACCCCAGCTCAGGTGTGAAAGGGTCTCGATTCACCGTTACAGGTGGCTACCTCCCAGACGCAAAGCGAAAATACTTTCGAGCAAAATATTCCAGCAGTCCTATCAATATTAGTTATTGTTGCTATTTATAACATTGTACGAGTCTTACACAGCAGTTTTATTACACGATATATCAGATTAGATTTGCAAATGGATCCGTGATTTTCTAACTGGCCGATCACGGGATGTCGTTGTTGACGGGGAAGCCTCTTCTAAGCTAGATGTTACTTCTGGCGTTCCTCAAAGATGTGTAATTTTTATAAATGATCTAGGCGACAATGTTAAATGCTGGTTGCGATTGTTTACCGACGATGCAGTTATCAATAGGGAAATAAGGTGCTCTGACGATTGCTTAGAAATTCAGCGCTATTTGGATGCTATTTCCGAATGGTGCCGTAAATGGTAGCTTACACTTAATTACAAAAAGTACAAGGCAATGCGAAGAAGTAACAAAATAATCAGTTCGCTCACGAGTACAAAGTAAACAATTCAGTTATTGACACGGTTGATTCCCTGAAGAATCTGCAACATGAAATGGGTCTTCCACATAACTTCCGTCGTAGGCAAAGCAAATTCTAAATTACTATTCACAGGTCGTATTCTGACGAATTGTAATGCTCATACAAAGAAAATAGTGTATAAAACACTAGTGCTTCCGCATCTGGATTACTGTTGTGGAGTTTGGGATCCGTATTGCAAGGGCCTGATTGACTCAGTGGAGAGGGTACAGAGGATAGCCGCTCGATTCGTGGCTGGTTGTTACAGCGCTTATGAAAGCGCCACAGAATTGATACATAGATTGTGCTTGGATCGTTTCGAAGACAGACGACATCATTTGCATTTGAATATATTGGAGAATTACAAGTGCAGTGAGACACTTCTTCCGCCAACCTATTTGGGTTGTAATGACCGGAGGAATAAGATTCGAGAAATAAAATGCCATACTGATGCTTTTGTGTATTGTTTCTTTCCTCACGCTGTTCGGGATTGGAACGCGCGGAATTAATATTGGTGCTTAGCACCCACTGCCACCCATAATGTTTGTGAATTTCAGAGTATGGATGTAGATTTGGCTAGATGTAGAAATGAAGTAAACTATAGTTCTGCCAGGTATCCAAAGCAAATTTTATTCTTTCTGTATTTGACGCTCTTCGGTTACTTCTTTTTGGATGTTTCTAAGGACCTTTCCATTTTTTTTGCGAAGTAATTTGAGATAGTTGACAAGGGCTAATTAAGTGAGCCTTTATGAAGGAACCACGGCTGGATTTCTCTAGAGCAGTTTCGGGAAATTTAATTGTCCGAAAAGGGAAACAGTGTTCCTTGGAATACCAAACTAAAACTTAAAAACTCACCCACCAATATTGATTAAAGTATGCAGACAAAAGGCAGTTAATAAATTTAAGAATAATTTAATATCAAGGAAAATGTTTACAACAAAAATAACCCTGGGGTCTTTTTAGAAGTGAACTGGCTGCAGTAAATTAATTAAATTAATTAATGATAGAAAGAATTGTGAAAAAATTATTTTATAGATATAGGATTTAGTAAATAATTATAATTAAACATTTCAATCTTCCTTTTATAGAATAATAAAACGGATTTATCACTAGAAACGGTATATTACTTAAAACCGGTTACTGCCCGAACACTTGTAGGTATCGATTAAACCCGTTACCACCTTCCTGTTTATGGTTTACAAAGGAAGGTATAAGAGATCTTTATTCCAGTTTTTCCTGAAACAAATGCATGCACATTTTATTCTTTCTGTATTTGACGCTGTTAGAAGGTTTCTGTAGTCCTTTCCATTATATAAGGCTTCCAAATTTATAATGCAGTGATGAGATTCTCTCAATATAGTCCAGTAACGGAGTCGTAAAAAGGGGGTCTCAGAAACATTATATCACATAAAGATTTTTTTTTCTTATCTTGTATATATTAACGAGAGTATGCAGAAACCAAGTTATAAATCTCCAACATCCTCGGCACGATTTTCTGTGGCCAAAAAAATCAGAACTTTGGTACTTTTTTCAGTTTTTCGTCTATTTCTCATTCCTGATGAGTCCTTATAACAAACACTCGATTTCACATTTGAAAGATGACGAAGTTTCCTGCAACTTTCGTACTACAAACTTTTTTCTAAACTTAAAACTAAGCGAGCTACAGTTCGTCGATAATCAGCCAAATTTCACACTTTTCTTAAAAGTTGGGTTTTTACCTACTTTGCAGCTCAAAATGTCCTGAAACTCCTGTATATATAACTGATATATATACATTTCTGTATGATATGGTTTATATCTTTACTACCCTCTGATTACTGTTGGTCAATTCAATAATCATTTAGCATTGTTGGCCGGGAGATCCTGAAGGATTGTTCGGCCGCCAGGTGACAGTGTTTTCGATACGCCACGCCTCGCAATGCGCTCCTTAGTGGGTATCTAACCTGATCAACTAATAGTACCGGGTGTAGGGAACCTACAGCTTAAGGTTGAACCCGAACCACAGAATTGTTCTAGCATACTTCATGTTACACAGCAAGCTGTGGCAGAGGTGAAGATCGGGTCAACGGCGTTTGAAAATCACTGCTGATACCGGGATTTCGATCTCCAGTCAGATACCTTAACCACTGAGCTACCAGTCCGTTTTATTAGCTGATGGTATTCCTACCAGTTTGAAAAACGCATTTGCAGAATTGAAAACATAATGTTATTCCACAAACTTTATTTATGTAGTCAAAATTAAGTCATAACAAGTAAAAAATTAGTCTTAAATCCATTTCTTTTCCGTTTTAATGGGGTGATACAATGTTTTGCATTTGAATATGTTCCGTACTCCAAGGGAACAAAATTGTCTCTATATGAAGCATTTAAATCTCTTAAAGATGCAACCGCCCAACATAAAAAGTTTTGTCATGGATGCATGATGCCTCCTGCATAAGGTTATGTGGCATCGTAGTGAAGACCTCGGCTGCTTCTGTGGACAATATGAAGCCTATTTGACAATGAACTATAGATCCAACATCACAGTTATATTTTACGGATACCGAAGTGATGCTGCACAGAGAGGAATAAAGTCATGTGAAATGTTTTGTAGTTTGAAAACATCAGATACTTCAGAAAATATCATTTTCATGGAGGAAACAAGTGCTGCAGTGACGCAACAAATGAGAGCAGCAAGAACCATGTTGATACTTATGGAGAATCTGAAAAAGGAGGCATCCAACAAGATGCAGCTGGATTGATCGTTGACGCAGCTATTTCCCAAGCAGCAAAATCCGACAGTTTGATATTTCTATGTGAGTATATTGGCTTTCTCATTTTACTAATGGACCTTGGTAACACTTACGAGTTTGAACCCACACATATCCTCTTCATCTATGCATTAGCAGGATGATATATAATATCAGCATATTTCGGCTATGGGAAATAAAAGTTCTGCTGCCTCAATTCAATACCAACAATATCTGAAAGTAACATGCAAGCTAACTTCTGAGATCTCCTAGCCTCCTGTGACTAACATCTGGAGAACACGCAGGGAAACAGATCATCTTGGAACGGTACAGAAAAATAGCTTGTGGAATATTGGAAGGCTCGGATACGAAATGTTTAAGAAATCTGCCCAAAAATGCATTCAGGCTTGTACGGTTGCCACCAAAAACAGATGCGGCAACGTTTCAGTCAATATGCACGTACCACCAAGTGAAGGATGGTTTGATCGAGAAACGTACCCATTGCCATGGGGATGAAGGAAAGGCTCGTCAAGTTTTATTCCAGTTACAATAATAAACGCATTCAGGAGGACACCGGGTCGAATCCCCGTCCGCGAATCCAGATTTAAGTTTTCCACGGTTTTCCCAAATCACCCCAGCCTAATGCCGCGATGCTTCCTTCAAAAGGCCATGGTCGAAATCCTTCCCGTTCCTGGTCCCCAGTCCCATCGTACCTCTAATGACCTCGACTTCGACGAGGCGTAAAGTAATAAAGAAAACAATAATAAAAGACGCTGCATCTGAGTTTACTTCGAACGTTGTATCATGTCCCTCAAAGAAACCTTGTACTCCACCATGCATCTGTTGCTAATCAGGACTGCACTGTTCAGCTGCTTGCAAAAATTGCTCTGACCTGTCTCGTGAAAAACGTTCGTGAAATGAGTAGATGAAGGAGAGGAAGAGTTCTTAAGACCTCGAGGAAGCTGTTCCTGATGCAATGGATAAATGAGACACAAACCAAACGAAAAAGAAATTGATTTATGACCATTTTTAAATTATTACGAATCTATAATGACTTAATAACTTTGCGCCATAACATTATGCATTCATTTTCGATCTATTATCATCAATCATTAGTAATAGTGTGATCTGGTAGATCAATGGTTAAGGCGTCTGACTGGAGATCGAAATCCTGGTCTCGGCAGTGATTTTCAAAGGCCATTGACCCGACCTTCACCTCTGCCACAGCGTGCTGTGTAACATGAAGTATGCTAGAACAATTCTGTGGTTCGGGTTCAACCTTAAGCTGTAGGTTTTTTTTTTTTTTTTTTTTTTTTTGTTTTTTTTTTGGCATTTAGCCTTAGGCTAATCTTGCCAGGATTAGAGGGTAGGGATACTATGTTTTAGTTGTTAGTTTTCTTTATTTTAGTGATTTTATATTAGGTTTTTGGTTTTTACAACGTACTTGTGTATTGAATTGATCGCTTTTGCGTCTGGATCTGAAAGAGTAGTCATTAAGGATATTATGTCTGTCATTTTAGGAGCGTTTCTTATTAGTTCTTTTCTGGCTTCTTTGTATTCATCACATCTGAGAAGGTAATGATAAATATCTTCCATTGTCTCACATCTGGGGCAGTTCGGTGAGTCCGCGATTTTCATGATGTGCTTTTTATCATTTAATAGGGTGTGTCCTGTGCGCAGTCTGTTAATTAGGGTAATCTTGTTCCTGTTTAGTTCTTTTGTTTCATACCATGGTTTCTTGTTGATCTTGTTACTTATTGCCCGATGCCAAAGTCCTTTTGTTCCTTTGTTGTTTTCCCATTTCTCTTCCCATTCTTGTCTTATCCGGATTGCTGTCCAATGTCTGAAGTCTGTGAATGGAGTGGCCACATCCAATTTTTCATTGGCCGCTAGCTGTGTTTTTGCTGCCCTGTCGGCCATTTCGTTACCGTGTATTCCCACATGACTTGGCACCCACTGAAGACTTATATCCACGTCCTGTGTTGTCAATTTCTTTATCTCTCTAGCTACTTCGTATGCCAGATAATTTTTAGTTTTGCCTTTTGGGATTCCCATGATTGTCTGCAAGGCACTTCTGGAGTCTGAACAGATGACCACTTTCTTTAAATCTGATTTTCCGATGAATTGTAGCACCTTAAGGATAGCAAATAGTTCGGCAGAGAAGCTTGAGAATTGGTTTGGCAGGCGGTATGCCTCTACGATGTTGCTCGCCGGGTACGCATAGGCGGCCGCACAGGCCTCCTCTCCCACCTTCGCTCCATCTGTGTATATCTGCGACCAGCCATTCCATCTAGTGTTTAGGATTTCCATCGTATTTTGAATCGCTTCTTCTGATGTGCAGAATTTCTTCGCTGTCATCTTTAGAGTGATGGTTGGATGCACACGAGTGGATAAGTCCGCTTTTTGCCATGGTTCGATCTCCGAATATAGGTCGTTGATTTCGCTTTTGTGGATCTTCCATTGGTTTGTTGATTGCCAGTAGTTTATAAGTCTCGGCGTCTTGTGAAGGTTTGGTGGTTTTCTTTGCATCTCGTGAGCTAATATCTGTATTTTCTTTACCAGAATGTGGTCTTTTTTAGAGCATACTTTTAACCAAAAGTTTAGTCCTATCTTTTTCCTTCGTAGGTATAGGGGAGGAATTACTGTTTCCGCTTCCATCGCTTCTATCGGAGTAGTCTTGATAAATCCACCAATTATCCTTATAGCAGCAGCTTGAACGGTGTCCAGTTTCTTTAGTAGCGTTTTGCTAGCGTTATCATAGAGCATCCCGCCATAATCGAGTCTGCTTCTTACCATGCTGAAGTATATATTGCGGACTAGCCGCGGATCAGCTCCCCAAGTCAATGAAGCGAGAACTTTTAGCACATTTATTAGCAGTAGGGAGGACGCCCTCAGCTCTGATATATGTTTGCGCCACGTGAGCTTGGCGTCCAGCCATATACCAAGGAATTTCACCTCTTTCACCTGATCTATAAGTAGTCCGTTAACAGTTATTTTGAAGTCATTTTCTTGGAAGTGCCTATGTGTGAATATGCATATTTTGCATTTTTTGATTGTTAGATCAAGCCCTATCTGTCTCAGATTTTCCAGGATTACTCTTATTGCCGCTTCTAGGATCGATCTGGCTTTTTCTTTATCTGGATGTGAGACATATATGACAAAGTCGTCCGCGTATTGAAGGAAATTCACCATAGCTGGTAAGCCATTGCGTACCTTGGTCGAGTAGATGTTGAAGAGGGTCGGACTCATAGGGTCACCCTGTGGAATGCCCTGGTAGACATGTCGGATAATTCTCTTCCCTTCTGCTGTTTCAATAATATTCACTCTACGTGAGAGATAATTGCAGCACCAGTTTGTCAATTTGTTGGGAAGCTCTATCTCTATCATTGTTTCTCGTAGGATGTCAATCTGGAGATTGTTATAAGCATCTTTTATGTCTAGGAACGCTGCTGCATGGTAATTATTTCTGCCGTAGCTCAACTGGATGTCGGTGACCAGCGTACTAACGATGTCTATCGTACCGAAACCCTTGCGGAATCCCATAGTTCGAGGATCGAGCCTTCGTTGGTGCTCTATGTGCCATTCCATCCTATTCTTGATCATCGTGCACATTAGTTTAGCTAGGCAAGGCACTAAAGATATGGGTCTGTAAGAGGAGGCGTCGCTCTTGTTCCTGTTCGGCTTTAATACGGGCACGATTACAATGTTTCTCCACTGCTCAGGGACGTATGATGTGTTTATCATGTCGTTGAAGATATTTAAGATTTTTTGCTTGGCTATTGGCGGAAGGTTGTTGATCATGGAGTATGTTATCCTATCGTCTCCTGGAGCCGTATCCTTCTTCTTTATGGCACTTTCGAGTTCGTTCATGCTGAAGAATGGGTCTTCCGTTCTGTTGCTGTTTTCATTGGTCTCATGAACTGCGTTTCGTTCTAAATCTGTCGGTACGTATGCCGGTGCAGTCAGTTCTATGAATTGTTCAGCGAGACTATCATCGGAGTATAAGTTGTTAGGTGAAGGCCGCTTTCCGTTAAACCATCTCATTTTCGCCCACATTTCTTGCGACGAAATGCCGTGTTTGATTGTAGAGCAGAAATCTCTCCATCCTTGTCTCTTCGTTTTCCTGATCGTATTTCTGGCTTCTGCTGTTGTCTGTCTGAGTAACATGAAGTTCTGGATAGTTGGATCTTTTCTGTACATTTTTGTAGCCAGGCGTCGTCTTGCAATTGCTCTGGAGCATTCGGTAGTCCACCAGGGTTTTCTGATGATCTTACTTCTTTCACTTATTTTATATTCTGGGATGCTTTCTTCTGCAGATTTACTTATAATGGCTTCCAGGTCATTGTATCGTTGTTGTGGGTCATTTGTATCTGAGTATGAATGCGCCATTCGCGAGTCGATTCTTTCTTGATATTGGATCCAATTGGCTTTGTTACAATTCCAGCGCCTCTTTGCTGGGATAGTCTTCTGGCCCATAGTGGAATCCAATGATATTTTTAGTACCAGATGGTCACTTCCTAATGTATCCTGTAGTATCTCCCACTTGGTCCTGGTCATCATGAATGCCGATATCAGAGAAATGTCGGGTGACGAGTTTCTTTGGTGTGGAGTCCCGAGTCTCGTTCCGTGTTTGTTGTTCAGCACCGTAAGTGAAGACGACGTTATGGCTGACGCGAGTTCTTCGCCCTGAGGGTCCGTCTGTCCTGCCTGCCACATCGGGTGGTGTGCATTGAAGTCCCCTCCCACAAGACTTTTAGGTGGTAACTGGTTGAATATAGCATCCCAGTCTTCTTCCCTAGTGTTGATTTGTGGCGGCTTGTATATTACAGTCACATTCTCCAGGGGCGCTCTGTGTTTCAGGTCAACTGAGAGAACCTCTATGCCATTAGTGGGCTCCACTATGTTTCTGATGTCGCTAGTAACATCATTTCTCACAAAGATAGTAACTCCACCGAAACCGTTGCCCCTATATCTTCTGTAGATATAGTAGTTTCTGTGCTTTACATTAGTGTCCCTACGTAACCATGTTTCGGTAATCAGTATAACGTGTGGGGCGTGCTCCTCTATTGCTCTCTGTAGGTCGTTCCATTTAGGTAGTAGGCTTCTGGCATTCCATTGTAGTGTTGTGAATTTCGACTTTCTATCCATTATCTGTTATGTTACATATCTCCATTGTAGTATCACTCGCTCCCATTTCCTTAATTACTTGCATGATGTTGCTGGTGGCTTCTTCCTGAATTTTTTGTATAATTTCCTTGGTAGATTTCCTTTTAACTGTTGCATGATGGTTTTGATCACAATTTTCACTATGGTGCTAATACATTCAATGTTCAGTTCCTTAGGAGGTGGCTCCGCCATCTGGACCGCATTTGTTTCTATTCTTTCTGGCACTGTCCTTCTTTGAGGTAATTCCCTGTTAGTAATTGTCTTTTCTTCCGTTGCTGCTGCGCTGTAGGTTTTAGACTGTAAGGGGGGGAAGTCCGTTGGCTTGTGTTCGTATCCTCCTCCCATTACTATTTTGTTACCAAGCGCCTGTTTCTGCTTCAGCTCCTCTTGTTGTTTTCTAATTGGACACGCCTTGTCAGTCGCCTTGTGCTCACCCCCACAATTGACACATTTGGTAGTCTCATTATGACAATTGGAAGCATTATGTTCCTCACCACATTTGGGGCATCTCTCTTTGCTTCTGCAATTGGTAGATATGTGCCCATATCTTTGGCACTTGAAACATTGAGTCACGGGGTAGACATATGGTGTCACCTTAAATCTTAGGTAGAAGAGCTCCACTTCATCCGGTAAAAATTGGCTTTCGAATGTAAGTAGAACCGTTTGTAGAGGTTTTGTTTCAACTTTTCCATCCAGCCATATTTTTTTGATAAATCGTCTTACCCCTACTATTGGAGCAGTTGATTTAATGTTTCTAAGTAGTTCTTCTTCGTTGAGGTCTGTGGGAACGAATTTAATAACACCTTTGCATTCGACCCTGCTGGCAGGGATATAAGCTTTTAATCCCAGTGACTGTAAGAAATCGATGTTTTCCACGAAGCTGTTTGCTGCTTCCGCCTTTGCGAATTCCAGCATCATCCGGTTTTTACCCTGTTGGTTCAACCTCTGCAGTCCGTTAACTTTGTTATAAAATATTTTGCCTAGTTGAATTGGGTGAGGCATAGTGCCATTCATCTTTGGCTCAATTGTGACTACATAAGGTGCTTGTGATTGACGGCCATATAGTCTGATACGTTGATGTGGGGAAGTTGGCTTGTCTTTATCCCCGCCTTCGCTTGTAGTCACGGGGTTAAGTTGGTCACTTTTTGTCTTACCCGCTATTTCTGGGGTGTGGTATGGTGGCTGCTGCGATGTTGTCATCTGCTTTGTAATCTGTTCCTTATTCGAGTTAAGTAATGTTTCTGACGTCGTTGGTTCTTCTTTATTTACCTTAGGTACACCTCTTCTCTCCGAGGCTTTACGCTTCTTTCTGAGGTAATATTTCCCTTCTTCTTCACTATCCAAGGTAGATTCTTCCATCTTCTTTTTTGTTGACTCCGACATCTCTTGTTCTGATTGGTAGATAAATAAATCTTGCTTATCGCCAGTTGTTTTGGCTGTAACGCCACCACTAGATTCCGCCATTGTGACTCCTTTACACGCTGCGCCGCTGACGACGAGCTGTAGCTGTTCTGACGTGCACTTAAATTCCTTTACACTTGTTTTAACAACTACTTTTGGGTTCGGATGTTGTGTCCCACTATAACTTGTTGTCACCGGTACACTCACTTGGCGCTATGGCCACTCGCTCCGCTGTAGACTCACTTCACTACCGACACACACGTAAACAAGGAAGCACTCTCGTAGCTGCTAGACTAGATCCGTATGCGACCGTAGCTAAACGTGAACTCAAGGTGTAGGTTCCCTACACCCGGTACTATTAGTTGATCAGGTTAGATACCCACTAAGGAGCGCATTGCGAGGCGTGGCGTATCGATAACACTGTCACCTGGCGGCCGAACAATCCTTCGGGATCTCCCGGCCAACAATGCTAATTATTGAATTGATCATCAGTAATCAAAGGGTAGTAAAGATATAATCAATGTCATACAGAAATACATATATATGAGTTATATATCCAGGAGTTTCAGGACATTTTGAGCTGCAAAGTAGGTAAAAACCCAACTTTTAGGAAAAGTGTGAAATTTTGCTGATTTTCGACGAACTGTAGCTTGCTTAGTTTTGACTTTAGAAAAAAGTTGTAGTGCGAAAGTTGTAGGAAATGTTGTCGTCTTTCAAAATGGAAATTGAGTATTTCTTGCTAGGACTCATCAGGAAGGAGTTATAGATGAAAAAAGTACCAAAATTTTTAAGTTTTTTGACCACGGAAAATTATGCTGAGCGTGTTGGAGGTCGAAAACTTGGTTTCTGCATATTCTCACCAATATATAGAACATAAGAAAAAAAATCTTCTACGTGATATAATGCAAGTAAAAACTACCCCGTTACTGGACTAATAGTGCTTCCTCTTTTTGCCTAAAAAATTCATATTTATGAACAACCGAACGAGTGTTTTCACGCTGACTCTGTTTTACACATAATATATTATAAAATAATCCTGGAAGCATTTGTTTTTTTGAAAGTAATTTGCTGCCCACTGTTCGATTGTTTTCACGTCCAATCAAATTATGTTACTGTGAAGTTTACTTCTTAACTCCATTATAACCTAATGACCATCCACATGCTACTAGCTTGTATGAGAACAAACACAGTACTCAACACGACTAAACAAAAAACATTTTTCATATCTAAAAACTAAAACCATGACGCATAAGTTGGTAATTTAATAAATACTCTGATTTTCTATATATTTGTTATCAGTTTTTAAGTACAGTATATAAAGTAGTATTTATTTTTTTCATTCATTTAGTCAAAAAAGTTGTAATTTCCATTCCCCATTGGCCAAGAGTTAGAAAAAAAAAACATTACCCATATTTTATCTGGTGTCAATTTTAGGTCAATTAGAGAAACCCAAAATTAAGGAGAAGGAACGAAAACAATAAAATCATAAAATTGTGTTCACATTTCAATATTGCAATGTGTTGCAGCAAACGGAAACAAGGAGGTAGGTGCTTTGTGTGTCATTAAAGCTACTGACCGGTATTAACCGGTTAATGATATCAGCGAGTTTATTCCGACTGTCATATTTATCCCAGAAGAAAGACAAATATTGAGCAGGCAAATAAAGATTACGAATGATGGCTCCCATTGATGACTCGTTCAGATTTTACAAAGTGTTTTTCTTGTTTTGCAAGAGCAAATCACATAAATAAAATTGCTACATGCGACAGCGAATCTTGTGAAATATCTCTGTTTTACTATACGCATCGTAGCAAAATCAATGAATACCTCATAAAATATTAATTACTAGCTTCGAGTTGTCAAAAATGACGGTTTGAACGCATTATTCTGGCAGTTCAATTTTTTTTATTATTTTTTTTTTCGGCGGTTGGTTAATTATACGGATACATAATGCTAATGGTCTTGATTTTGTAATGTTTTTCATATGTCATTTGTAGTTCACATACCAATACAGTAGTAACTTCTACTGAATTAGTGACGACGGAAGTATAGAACCAGTGAAATTAAAAACAAATTAGGAATCCCAAAAACTTTTGCTATCCATGTAATATCAGTTTTAATCCTAGTCCAAGCACAATTCAGCACGATTATTGTGAAACTACTTCCACCCGCATTAATTAATACCTTCAGTAACATGGCGCCCATGAAGCAGATTAAATGGTTTATTAAACTGATTTCAGAGTGATTTATGCTGTAACAAAGCGTCTCAGTTGCGATTCTGGTCAACTTAACCACAACCTCCAATAATATTGTATTTGAAAATCATAGTTTCTTTTACCCTTATATGAATAACGACGGGCATCACCTATGGTGGTAGTAAGAATTTATTCGGTTGGAAGGGGATATCCTCCATCTCCCCGGAACTGGTACTGACCTGTTGAAATTTGTATTAACTGCTTCCTTATAATGTCCTCTTCACGTTTTACACTCTCCTTTTTCAGAAAAGTCGCCATACATTAAATTAAAAATGCCGAAATGTGTGAGTGACGCTTGTAAGAAAAAACGAATAACGATTATTTTTAATGTCATTTTCGTGATATGAGTGCCATATTGTGGTTAAATTATCGGAGTATTTGACTGTGATTTATTTTTAAAAAATGCATTTGACTACAAGAGAAGGAAAGTATATCATCAAAAACCGATAACTGTCAATTATTTGAGTGATACATTTCGTGTAAGCATTCTCTGAGTTTTTAATAAAATTCATTGTTTTTTATCTACTGCCAAAAATATTCTTAGGTTGTGTTTTAACCTAGTTCTTATAACTGATACAGATAATATAACGTTACATCGTATACCCTTCTCCTTACATGAATTTCTGCTTCAAGTTGTCTTAAATAAGCAAAAAGCAACATTTAAATTTAAATGAACGTACCAATTATAACTGTAACGAAAGATTGCCTCGCATTAATTGTTTTTATCCCTGCTCTTCGTATGTTTGTGCAGTTACTGTCACAACAGATTAACATTTTATCTGGCAACGCAGTTACGTTCTAGTAGCAGAGACTATTAGTCCAGTAACGGGGTCGTAAAAAGAGGGTCTCACTTGCATCACATCACGTAGAAGATTTTTTTTTCTTATCTTGTATATATTGGTGAGAGTATGCAGAAACCAAGTTTTCGACCTCCAGCACCCTCGGCACAATTTTCTGTGGCCAAAAAAACATCAAAATTTGGGTACTTTTTTCAGTTTTTCGTCTATAACACCTTCCTGATAAGTCATATCAAGAAATATTCTATTTTCAATTTGAAAGAGGACAAAATTTCCTACAACTTTCGTATTACAAACGTTTTTCTAAACTCAAAACTAAGCGAGCTACAGTTCTTCGAAAATCAGCCAAATTTCACACTTTTCCTAAAAGTTGGGTTTTTACCTAATTTGCAGCTCAAAATGACCTGAAACCCCTGTATATATAATCGATATATATGTATTTCTGTATGACATAGTATAAATATGTACTATACTTTGATTACTGATGGTCCATTCAATAATCATATAGCATTGTTGGCCGGGAGATCCCGAAGGATTATTCTGCCGTCAGGTGACAGTGTTATGGATAGGCCGCGCAGTGCGCTTCGTGTGGCTATCTAACCTGACCAAGTACTAGTACCGCATATAGGGAACCTACAGCTTAAGGTGGAATTAAAACCACAGAATCGTTCTGGCTTTCTCCATATTACACAGCAAGCTGTGGCAGAGGTAAAGCTCGGGTTAATGGCCTTTGAAAATTACTGCTGAGAACGGGATTTCGATCTTCAGTCAGATACCTTAACCACTGAGCTACCATTTCGTTCTATTACCTGATGGTATTTGTACCAGTTAGAAAAACGGATTTGCAAAACTGAAAACATAATGTTATGGCACAAAGTTTATTTATGCAGTCAAAATTAAGTCATAATAAGTCAAAAATTAGTCATAAATCCATTTCTTTTCCGTTTTAATGGATTGAAACAATGTGATCCATTTGAATTTGTTCCGTACAACAATGGAAAAAAATTGTCGCTATATGAAGCATTTAAATCTTTCAAGATACAACACCCAACACAAAATTTTTTTGCTATGCACGGATGATTCCTCCTGCATAAGGTTATGTGGCATAGTAGTAAATACCTTGGCTGCTTCTGTGGAAAATATGAAGCCTATTTGACAACGAACTATAGATCCAACATCACAGTTATATTTGACGGATACCGAAGTTATGCTGCGCAGAGAGGAATAAAGTCATGTGAAATGATTTGTAGTTTGAAAACATCAGATACTTCAGCAGGCATAATTTTCAGTGAGGAAACAAGTGCTACAGTGACGCAGCAAATGAGAGCAGCAAGAACTGTGTAATGTTGATACTAATGGAAAAAATGAAAAAGGAGGCATCCAAGATCAACAGGCAAAACAAGATGCTGCTGGATTGATCGTTGACGCAGCAATTTCCCAAGCAGCAAAATTCGACAGTGTGATGATTCTAAGTGAGTATATTGGATTTCTCATTTTGCTAATGGGATTTGGTACCACGAGTTTGAACCCACACACATCCTCTTCATCCATGCATTTGCAGGATGTGATACAATATCAGCATATTTCGGCTATGGGAAAGAAAACTTCTACTGCATGATTCAATACCAACCATATCTGAAAGTAACATGCATGCTAACTTCTCAGAACTCTAGCCTCCAGAGAACATTTGGAGAACACGCAGGGGAACAGATCATCTTGGAACGGTACGGAAAAATTGCTTGTGGAACATTGGAAGGCTCAGATATGAAATGATTAAGAAATCTGCCCAAAAAATGCATTCAGACTAGCACGGTTGCCACCAAAATCAGATGCGGCAACGTTTCACTCAATATGCACGTACCACCAAGTAAAGGTTGGTTGGATCGAGAAACGTACCCATTGCCGTGAGGATGAAGGAAAGGCTCGTCCAGTCTTATTACAGTTACAATAATAAATGCATTCAGGAGGACGTCGGTTCGAATTCCCGTCCAAGCATCTAGATTTGGGTTTTCCATGGTTTCCTCAAATCACTCCAGCCGAATGCCCGGATGCTTCCTTCAAAAGGCCATGGCCGAAATCCTTCACGTTCCTTGTCCCCAGCCCCATCGTGCCACTAATGAACTCGACGTCGACGAGGCGTAAAGTCATAAAAAAAACAATAATAAAAGACGATGCACTTGAGTTTACTTCGAAGGTTGTATCATATTCCTTCCAGAAACCTTGTACTCCTCCATGCAGCTGTCGCTAATCAGGACTGCATTGTTCAGCTGCTTGCAAAAATTGCTCTCGCCTGCCTCGTGAAAGCGTTCCTGGAATGTAGTAGATGAAGGAGAGGAAGATTTCTTCGACTTCGAGGAAGCTGTTCCTGATGCAATGGATGAAAGAGACACAATTCATTGATAAGCCGGGATAATCCAAACGGAAAAGAAATTTATTTATGACCATTTTTTTAACTTATTTCGAAATTATTATGACTTTATAACTTTGCGTCATAACATTATGCATTGTTGTTTGCTCTATTATCTTCAGTAATAGAGCGATCTGGTAGCTCAAGGCGTCTGACTGGAGATCGAAATCCCGGTCTCAGCAATGATTTTCGAAGGCCATTAACCCGACCTTTACCTCTGCCACAGCTTGCTGTGTAATATGAAGTAAGCCAGAACGATTCTGTGGTTCGGATTCCACCTTAAGCTGTAGGTTCTCTATATGCGGTACTAGTACTTGGTCAGGTTAGATAGCCACAAGAAGCGCACTGCGCGGCCTCTCCATAACACTGTAACCTGGCAGCCGAACAATCCTTCGGGATCTCCCGGCCAACAATGCTATATGATTATTGAATGGACCATCAGTAATCAAAGCATAGTAGATATATATACTATGTCATACAGAAATACATATATATCGGTTATATATACAGGGGTTTCAGGTCATTTTGAGCTGCAAAGTAGGTAAAATCGCAACTTTTAGGAAAAGTGTGAAATTTGGCTGATTTTCAAAGAACTGTAGCTCGCTTAGTTTTGAGTTTAGAAAAACGTTTGTAATACGAAAGTTGTAGGAAATTTTGTCCTCTTTCAAAATGAAAATAGAATATTTCTTGATATGACTTATCAGGAAGGTGTTATAGACGAAAAACTGAAAAAAGTACCCAAATTTTGATGTTTTTTGGCCACAGAAAATTGTGCCGAGGGTGTTGGAGGTCGAAAACTTGGTTTCTGCATACTCTCACCAATATATACAAGATAAGAAAAAAAAAATTTCTACGTGATGTGATGCAAGTGAGAACTACCCGTTACTGGACTATATGGGAAAATAAACTTTCTTAAGTGTTACTTTCATTAGCGACATGTTATTGAAAAGTAGTCGTGGTTCGACGTTTTTTCAGCCAAAATATTTTTCCACATTTTTTTAAAGAATAAAATGCTATGAAAAGCAAACTTAATGTCTGTATTATGCCAATGAATTTCATAGCAGCTGCACATGTATTAAACTGTGTACATAATTTCTAATATCTCTACTCGCTGCTATTTTGCGGCAAGGAAATCATTGTTGAATTGCGATTGAGTTTCACACCGCTTATACAGAGTCATATATTTGATGTTTTAAATCTGCATAAAAGGGTAAACTTAATTCTCATTTAGTAGTTAACATGTGTATCAAAATCTAAGGGTATCATGTACAATGGTAGTAGGAATTTATTCTGGAAAACCTTGTCAGGAAAAACGAATAAGAATCATTTTTAATGATGATGTCTTTCGCGACATGAGTACCTTCCTCTGATTAGATTATCAGAGTATGTGGTTAGGATTTTATTTAAATAAATGCATATAACTTGTAATGACGGAGACTATAATTTAGAAAACGGGTAACTGCTTGTAACATAACATACGTCAGAGCTTTGCAAGAGTATCTGTGGCCGGCGTAGTAAGCCAGTGTGGGGCTAACCTTTGGAGGGTGTGCATGGTGGACCGCCGTCAAGTTTAGTGGTGGATGCGGCAACGTTTCGGACGTAATTATAGAAATTGTGAAAAGACGAGAAGATTTGGCGGAGTGTAACGTGGAAACTAGTAATGTGTTATATTAACGGTTTTGGATGGAGTGCAGCGATCTCAAGTGGCTGTGGACATGTTATGATACTGTGGAGAGTGTGGGAGTTTGTGCAATTTAATTCCTCTTGTCCCAGGAGTCTACAATTCTCGGAAAAGGAGTCTGATTCCTTATTTAAATATTGATTTGGTGGTGGTATTTTCCGTCGGTGTGAAATCATAAGTTTGTGGACTCAATAAAGTTTGGTATTTCTGTCCATTCTAAAGTGTGTGAGCTTATCATTTAGTAACCCGATAAACGTTAATACCTAAGCCTGGCGACCGCGGCATTAAGAACCTTTTGTTTAATCAATGAATATGTGTGTGTCGAATAAGTGACTTTTAATAATCAAGATCCATAATTAGCCATTAAGCTTACATTCTGTTTATTTGACTGATACATATCGTGATTACGTACGTTTCTCTGAGTTTTAATAAACTTCATTGTTTCTTAAAGTCTGCCAAAAAAATTTAGTATGTTATGGTTTAACCTAGTGTTTATAACTGATACAGATAAGATATTTTAAACATCGAATGCCCTTTTTCTTACACGAAATTCTGTATCTAGTTGTCGTAAATAAACAAAAAGCAACATGAGGGAACGATTATAACTTTATGGTGGCTGTTGATTCGTGAGTGACGGCTGGCACGTGACCGTTCTCTAATCAATAGCTATCGACGACTTGCGCAGTCTCCAGATGCATTTTATACAAGAGGATTTGGTTGATTTGTGGCACTCGTTTAGTGAAAGTTTGAGACAGCTGTCTGCGTCCTGGTATAAGCGTTTCGGTTTGCATTGCCTTAAACACTTTATCAGCAGCTTTCCTCAGTTGTGACGGACGTAACCAAATAAGGGGTGGAACGTGATGTAGCCAGTGAATATTGACTAACGCGTAATATCCTTCATATTAATAGACACAGGATCATATTGAAGAGTCAACAAACACTTAAAATGTTATTTGATATTAACCTCATAAAGGAGACACCAATAGTTATTTGATATTTACTATGGATCAAATTCAGTGCAGATTAGAATTACGAAGATGAAGCGTGGATGGGTATTGGGCCAAGCGGTAAGTCTAAGTGAAAAGGAAAGATGACCAGGATGGGAAAGAGCACTTGAATTCCAGCAATAAAGACTGTGATTGTTTTCATTTGCAGGCTGGTGAGTGAGAACTGAAACAGATAATTGAAGACAGTGCTTGAAAGCATACATCGAACAGAATTTGTTTTTTTTTAATTTAATGTCATTTAATTGCGATGGAGCTCGTAAAAACTCGTTATTCACATTTCCTGTACCCGCCTAAATTTCCCGTACATCACAGACGATACGATAATGCAGTACTGATGGGATTGGGAGTCATTCCTAGATGGAGCTCTCCTAATTGAAGAACATGATGTGTCAAACAAATAATACACAGACGGAAAAAAAAAATCCCAACACCAAGAAAAAATTATTGTAGAGTAATGAAATTTGGACAATGCATTTGTCAAGTTAACATGTTTAATTGATTAAATTTTCAAGATCACAGGTTAATTTAAGCTCAAGAAAATGCATTTCAAATGTGAAATACTGTTAAATTAATAGCCGGTGTAACCTCCAGAATTTTGAATGCAAGCCTGCAAACGTGAATGCATTGTGTCATACAGGTTTCGAATGTCACTTTGTGGTATGGAGTTCCATGCTTGTTGTACTTGTGCTGTCAATACTGGGACGGTCAGTGCTGGCTGTGGATGATGCTGGAGTTGTCGTCCAATGATATCCCATACGTGTTCAATTGGAGACAGATCTGGTGATCTCGCAGGCCAAGGTAACATGTCGACACTCTGTAGAGCACGTTGCGAGACAACAGCGGTATGAGGGCGAGCGTTATCCTGTTGAAAAACTCCCCCTTGAATGCTGTTCATGAATGGCAGCACTACAGGTTGAATTACCAGACTGACGTACAAATTTGCAGTCAGTGTGTTTGGTATAACCACAAGAGTGCTCCTGCTGTCATAGGAAATTGCTCCCCAGACCATGACTCCAGGTGTAGGTCCAGTATGTCTAGGCCGCAGGACAGTTTGGTTGCAGGCGTTCCCCTGGCCTCCTTCTGACCAACACTGGAGATCTGTTGTGTTTTCTGATGAAAGCAGGTTCTGCCTTGGTGCCAGTGATGGCCGAGTGTTGGTCAGAAGGAGGCCAGGGGAACGCCTGCAACCAAACTGTCTGCGGCCTAGACACACTGGACCTACACCTGGAGTCATGGTCTGGGGAGCAATTTCCTATGACAGCAGGAGCACTCTTGTGGTTATACCAAACACACTGACTGCAAATTTGTACGTCAGTCTGGTAATTCAACCTGTAGTGCTGCCATTCATGAACAGCATTCAAGGGGGAGTTTTTCAACAGGATAACGCTCGCCCTCATACCGCTGTTGTCTCGCAACGTGCTCTACAGAGTGTCGACATGTTACCTTGGCCTGCGAGATCACCAGATCTGTCTCCAATTGAACACGTATGGGATATCATTGGACGACAACTCCAGCATCATCCACAGCCAGCACTGACCGTCCCAGTATTGACAGCACAAGTACAACAAGCATGGAACTCCATACCACAAAGTGACATTCGAAACCTGTATGACACAATGCATTCACGTTTGCAGGCTTGCATTCAAAATTCTGAAGGTTACACCGGCTATTAATTTAACAGTATTTCACATTTGAAATGCATTTTCTTGAGCTTAAATTAACCTGTGATCTTGAAAATTTAATCAATTAAACATGTTAACTTGACAAATGCATTGTCCAAATTTCATTACTCTACAATAATTTTTTCTTGGTGTTGGGATTTTTTTTTCCGTCTGTGTATATTGGAGAGTATTCACTCACATGCAGATCTTGAAAAATAGCGACAACACAGCCTGAGAACAAGGATACGGTACCTAAACAGCGTACAAAATAATACTCTCCAAGCGTGGAGTGTCGTCGTATCTGAATTAGACACTACTAAAGAGGGGTTGCAATTCCCAGTTGCATGGGGGTGTGCTCTGGTATGTATGGCACAAAATCACGAAGGTGGGATATTTGCTTGGAAGGCTTTAAAGTAACAAAATCATTTGTGTCTGTTAAAAATAAATTCTGAAATTTATTTTTGTTATTTATTATTATTGCCACACATAAAAGTCCATTAAGAAATTGAGTAATTTCATTGATTAAAATGTAAAATAAACACATAAAGTCATTTCGGGAACGCGTCTGTTGGTTCTAGTTCTTTAGAATAAAAGCGACTAGAACTTCGAAAAACGAATAAAAAATAAATAAAACAATAGTACCTAAAACAAAAATATGTTTATACTTTGTCCCATGTCAAATGCGTATCCATAACTAAAGAAAAAAGTTATTAGGAAAAACCGCATGTGAAGCTAACAAGCACTCTGTCATTGGATTTGATCTGGTTGCGGTCAGCTTGTTTGTTACCAGCAAATTAAGTACTATTTCAGAGGGAAATAATTTTTCATTGTACAAGTATATTTAATCACCGTACATCTATACAGCGTTATTCCGGGAACGCATCTAAATATTTATATAAACAAGAAATTAAGATTTAAACGACATTTAGAAACAACTATTTCAATGCACTTCTTGTTGTTATTGAGAAGCTGCGTCGAAGATAGCTTACACTTATGTGACGACGGGGTTTACTTAAAAACGTCTCTCGGACACGATGCATGTTTCCGAAATGATTGTGACGTTTCCCAAATAATGTCTCTTCTCGAGTACGGATAGGTGAGAAGAAAGTGGTTACGGTTTTAGCACTGTATGTATCTAAAACCGAACAAAGTATTATCGAGGGAAATAAATAAATGCTAAAAATTACTAAAGCAGGTGTCGATCTCGATTACAATTTAAGAATAAAAAATTCAGATAGCAAACTAATTCCAGTAATGAAGAAATATTTATATGGTATCTACTGCCACAATGAAGAAACGAAAAGTCTTAAAATAGTTTAAGCTGAAACGAATTTTTGAATCATAATGACTTTTCCGAAAATTATAAGTGGTTAATTTTTTAAGATATGTGGACAAAACCGAGCTATTTTTTTTTTTAAACTTGAGTCCAAGTATATTTTTTACGTTATATTATAAAATATAAACCAAATTATAGTCACACAATTACTAAAAAAGAAAAAAATGTCACTATTACAACGTTACTTTCAGAAGAGTATTGATATTTTCTGAAAGGCCTGATTTGTGTTATAAGCCCAAGCATTTTTTGTGTATTATTTTATTTGATATAACTAAATGCAATAAATATTTTAAAACGTAATAATGCATGAATTATTTATTTGAAAACCTGTTCTTCGTTTATTTCGTCATTTCAGGAGCGCAGAGTCACTTACGGGAACATCACCGATAGGCGCAGGACTCGATATAAAAGAAAAAATTTTCCTCTAAATCAATTTCAAAAATTAAAATATTTCACAAATTCATAGTATGTGAACATAATGCATATTTTACATGAAGAATATGTAATTTTTCAATATATATGACTAATATTATTGTCAAATCTTAAATGCAAGAAATATTTTCGATTTGTTTACCTACATCCCGATAAATACACATTTATCGAAATTATAAGCAATTTTATTCATTAATATATTTTTGTCCAGTTTCTGTTGCCAAAATGATGACGCCTACGACATGTTCAATATAAAATGACTTTTATTCAAACAGTTCAAAATGTCGTGCGTGCTACTTATAAATAACACTTAATCACTATTAGTAATTATCTGAACCACTTATTTAGATTAAAACATACACGTATTTTTACTGAAACCTCGACCCTGGAATTTCCCAACTCGATGATTTTGTGCCACACACACACACATACATATAAGCGCTTAGGACAAGAATAACCAAGATTACGTCTTTTGTTATTTACATCACATATTGTTAGCTAAAGCAGTATGGGAGCCCATTTACAGTGATGATGGGGGTCAGGACTGTGCCTTTTTTAGGTTAGGGGCTGCTGGTGAAGGGATACAGATAGATGATCAAAGTGATACTAACTCTAGATTCACAATGGGAAAAATAAAAGATATTAAAGAAACAGATGAAGTTTCTGAAACAATAATAAACTGGGTTAGAACTGGGAAGAAGGAGGTAAATCCTAAAAATGTACATCCAGTAATATGGGTGTTATTGGTGAACTGTAGAAGTATAATGAACAAAGTAATCGAATTTGCAAACTTGATTGAAATACACGAGCCACAAGTAATAATTGGGGTAGAGAGTTGGTTAAAAGAAGTACTAGACAGTGAGGTTTCCCCTATAGTTACACAGTGTATCGCAGAGATAGGGAAGCAATTGGTGGAGGAGTTTTCATACTAGTTAACAAAACCTACCACAGTTCACTGGTGTTCATAGATCATGACCATGAGTTATTTGCGGTAGATTTCTGGGGTAATAAAAAGAAAAAATCAGAGTGTTGGCTGCTTACCGCAGTGGAATAATGGCAGGTGAAGATGAGCCTCTTGCGAGGAAATTAAATTCATACTCAGATTTCAGAGGCGAAAATAGAATGATCATTATTTGCGGGGATTTAAATTTACCAGGTGTAAATTGGGTAGGAAATAAGATTAATAACACAAGGGAACAGAGATTTGCAAATACTCTAATAAGGGAAGGAGGATTTACACAAGTGGTAGAGTAGAACACTAGGGTACAAATTATTTTGGATATATTCCTAATAAAGCCAAATAATAATCATGTAGGGTGTCAGGTAACCGAAGGAATAAGTGATGGATTCAGTGAATGAGCAGCCAATATTGAAGGGGGAAATATGTACAATTATTAAAAGGCACAGCTTTCGAATTTGAAAGATATTTAAGAGAACGTTTCAGCAAATGGAAGGAAGGCACAAGTCAAGGTGGGAATAGTTCAAGGAGACAATAAGAAAGGGGGCACAAAAATTTATTCCAAAACAGAAAATAAAAAGAAGTGTGATATAACAGGGAGGTGAGGCATTTAAAGAGTCTGGTAAGAAGAGAACATAAGAGTTAAGAGAGCGTGCACGAACTACATGGCTCGGTCCAGGGGGGGGGGGGCGGTTGGCTGGAAGGCTGCGTTGGGGTACGGGGGGAGGGGGGATTTCAGACCAGGTCACGTAGCTTTCCTTTAATAATATTTTTCACGAGGAACAGAACTCACAACTATGTACATGTGAATATTTTTTTCCCTCAGTTAATTATCTCCTTATGTAATTTACAATAGTCTGACAAGAGAAAACAATACAACATGTCTTCTGGAATCAAAATGGAAGAAAGCTACGTGCTACGTGGAGGAGGGGTGGGGGTAGAGGCAAAAGGCACGTAGGGCTACGTGGGGGGGAGGTTGGGGGTTCACAGGAGACCAAAATGGAGCTACGTGGTTTATGCACGTTCCCTAAGAGACAGCAGGGTAGTCAGGAATATTTAAAACAATTAAACAAGGACCTAATAATAGCTAAGAAGGTGGCTAAAGATGGATTTATGAAGAGTACTGTCAGTACAGGGGGACCACTAAATGATTCATCTAGAAATTTCTATAAATATGTTAGAAAACTGAGAGGAAGGGACGGTATTGAGACAATTTTAGATAAGGATGGACAAGAAGTTACGGAGGATTTGAAAAAGGCAGAGATTTTAAGTAACTGGTTTAGTGAGAGCATTAGGGACAATGAATCAGAAACAGGTGGTTCTGAATCGGATAACAAGCTTAACAAAACAATTAGAAATGAGCAGACTTTAAAATTTGAAATTCATCCTGAGGTTATCATGAAGGAACTAAGAAAGCGGAAAAACCATAAAGCGGCTGGTATAGATAATATTACTACAGATATATTAAAAATAGCAGGATGTGACATTCTACCTTATCTTGAAATATTATTTAAATTGAGTCTTGATACTTGCTGCTTAATAGAGGATTGGAAAAGTGTGATAGTAGTGCCGGTACATAAAGGAGGGGTGAGAAATAGTCGAAAATTATAGGCCAATTAGCTTGACGTCAGCGGTAGGTAAATTAATGGAGAGATTGATATTCAAAAACATCAGAAATATATGTGAAGAGCGTAAGTGGTTTTCAAGTAGGCAACATGGCTTTAGACAAGGATATTCATGTGAATCTCAGTTGGTGGGATATATGTAAGATATTTCCATGAAAATTGTCTAGGGAGGTGAAATTGATAGTGTAGCACTAGATCTTTCATAGGCTCTTGTCAGAGTGAGCCATGTAATGGTAGTAAATAAGGTAAAATCTATTGGAGTGGATCAGAAAGGGATTTGGTGGATAGAAAATTTTTTGAAACGTAGAAAACAGAAAGTTACGGTAGGAAATGCGGTATCAAAGAAGTGGAAGTAAAAATGGGTGTGCCATAGGGTAGCGTATTGGGACCATTGCTATTGTGTTGATTGTTTACTATCAGAAATTTGATTGTTTGCAAATGACATAATATATATAAAAGGATCCAAATGGTTGAGGATTGTAAACAGTTGCAGGGTGATCTGGACAGAATATCTAGTTTGGTTGGTATACATGGGATGAAGATTAATGCAAAGAAGAGTCAGCTTATTAGATACACAAATAAAAACTAAATTTTTATTATGATTACAAGGTGTGGAAAGAATTGCTTATTGAAGACTTGAAATGTAAATATCTTGGCATTACATTTGATAGCAAGCTAAACTGGGCAGGTCACATTGGACAGGTAGTAGGAAAAGGTTTCAAAATTCTGCACTTGTTGGAGAGGGTGATGAGGGGATGTACCAGAGAAGTAAAAGAATTGGGTTACAAAACTTTGGCCATACCATTGCTCGAATATGGTAGTGTAGTATGGGACCCACATTTTGAGTATCAAATACAGGAGTTGGAGCTGGTGCAATGAAGCGCTGCTAGATTTGATTGTGGAAATTACCGCAGAACGCTATCAGTAACAGATATGATAAAAGAGCTGGAATGGGATTCATTGCAAGACAGGAGGAGGATGAGACGGGACATGGGTGTGTACAAGGCGTATGTTGGTGATGAGGCATGGAAAGATATTGGTGTAAGAATTGAAAGTAATGCATGTAAGGGAAAAATGACCTGACCACAAGCTGGCACTCGATTTCAGGCACAAGGATATAGGAAGATTCTCTTTTTTAGGTAAGGGTGTCAGGGATTGGAATAAGTTACCAAAAGAAATGATGAATAATGATTGAAAGAATTCAATGTTAAAATTTGTAAAGGGTAAATGTAGGTGGATGCAGAAAAGGGGGAAGATTGGTGTTTAGGGAAATTTCCACCGTAGCATGGGCTCCATTGCAATTTAATTTAATGTGAACGATAGTTCTCGCTGGCACGAACCAGGGGAGATGATGCAGTGTACTGTACTTGCTATTGCTACATTTTCACAATTCTTAAGAATAGTTAGAATAGTTACGTGTAAATTTCATGAATTATAATTTCATTATCATGAAACCTCGTCTCCGTGAATTGAATCGGGCGAGTATTGGAATACTCTGTAAAATCGATTCGGTATACAGCGCTCTTGTGAAGTGGTTTCACCAATCAAAACAGCACGTAAACGACCATCTTCAATGAAAATCAGCATTGGTCGAATTGCAATTTGTTTAAGTGAACTACATTTATGTAGGTCAATAAATCATTTTTTATGTTTTTAAGAACATTTGAAAGTCCCTGAGATATGCTAAATAAGATATATATATACATTCATTTATAACCTTAGTCCAACAAATCATTTTAATTTCTATCTGTGGGGAAAACCAAGAGCTACATTTTACGTTTAAAATGATAATAAATCAAAACACCATAGTTTTTAATATTTTAAAGGATCATGAAATTTAGAACTCCATTACGAAATCTGACAGTCTTTCTTAAGCTACACAGAAATTATTACAAAGCACCAAATTGTACTGACATTATGTTGATTCCTTATCTTGAAACTGTAGTTCCTTAATACCCGATTGATACCCATTTCGTGATAGAATTTGAAGAACTTTTAACATTACCTTCACCTCTGGTAAACTATGCTTTGTGCATGTGAAGAATGCTGGTTCTAACTCTGTATGTCTGTGATGTCTCAGAAAAATTGGCTCAGTTAGGCTTCTCCTAAAGGATGGAATTAATTTATGGAGTATAGACAGGTTCAGTTTTATTAAACTTGTAATTCTCTACTCACTGTACACCAAAAAAACTCTCCAGGTTTAAGCTGAAAGATATCACATTTCTAACAGATAAAGAGGCAGATTTAAACTTTTATCAGCAACAGCATAGAGAATAATGACAGTCTACAACTACAAGAACTTTTTTCGGGAGACCACTTCGAATTTTGAAAACCAGTATTTATCGACCTAGGAGAGGCCTTCGACAGTATTAAATTGGCCATCTTGATGAGCGGTCTGGTGGCTCAGTGGTTAAGGCGTCTGACTGGAGATCGAAAGGTCCCCTGTTTGAATCCCTGTCTCGGCGGGTATTTTCATAGGCACTTAACCCGGCCTATCCGTCTGGCACAGCGTGTTGTGTAATGTGAAGTACGCCAGAACGCTTCCGTGGTTCTGATTCCACGTTAAACTATACGTCCCCTGTACCTAGTAGCACTTCTGGGATAGGTTAAGGCGGTTACGACAGGAGCAGATTGCGCAGCCAATAGAAACCATGGTCATTATAGAGTAAGAGCCGGTACATGCTAGACCTACGTCATAGAAAAAAGGCTGAATTTTTTTCTGCGCATGTACACTACAAAAGGAATGAACGTTTGGCTACTTTTAACCTAGAGTGGCGGTGGCTTTGATAGATAACAGGAAGCGAAGGTGTATAAAATTGATGCCTAGCTACATCATAGTATAAAGCATGATTTTTTTTTCCCTACGGGATACTATTAGAAATCACGTCATCTATTGCCAAACACTTTTTGTGGTGGAAACCCCCCGCCAGGCACCTTCAAAGCTTAATGAAAAGTAATTATACTTACATCATAAAATAAAATCTTAATTTTACACGTATATATGTTACTTGGGCAACCATTTAAAAGTATTTGCTAAAGAGCCAGACAGTTTCGAAGGTTCTAACATCCTGCAAGACATAGTTAAATGTCAGCTATAGGGGCGAGCGCGGAGGCAATAGATATGTTAGAGTTAGCCTTATTGAATAATCGAATTATACTGTAATTATTTATTAATTAATAATAAATTTTTGATGTATTACTGAAAATAATTTTAATGTTACTAATTTCAAATAAAATTTACATATTTTATTAAAATTTTATTGTATATAAGAACGCAATCTTTCTCGGCGTTAGCAATGTAAATATTGTTCTCGGGTGACTAGCCGAGTTAAAGGTGTGAGTAGTGTCCTAAAGAGAGAGCTGTATAATCCCAACTTCCGGTCACGTGACACAAAATGGCGGCCATCCTTCCCCATTTCCCCCTCCCCTCCATGACGTCACATTCGGTTGGCGGGCGATTCAACATGTACCAATGGCGGGCTGGCGGGCGGGGTGACGGAGATCGGCCGCGAGATGGCACAGCGGACAGCGCTAACCTCAGTCTGTGCGTGACGTCATACTCCCGGTACCCAATACATAAATGCCATCACACCAGACAGTTCCCGGTCGACACTCGTCAAGTGCAGTTCACTATGGCTAGTATGGTGCTCCTGTTTTCAGCAAGCTACAAGTTAAACAGCAGTGACACCAAGCGGCTCACTTTTGGTTTTTCACCTAAACTGGTATTTAAACCAGTAGTAGTATTCGAAAAACTTGGGTACAATAAAGTCACTCTCACACATGAAGAGTGGGATGTGCTGAGAACACAGATCCATACAATTGGTCTCTTCTTCAACAACGGTGAACATCTGCAAACGAGTGTATTACTTGGCTGACCACACCAACTCATCCCGAGCAGTGTCTGGAGCGACAGCTATATGGTTTTTCGACAATGCTGTACCTACCTATGGTGTGTTTCTCGGTGAATCAACATGGAACATCTTGGTCGACACAATCCCCGCAGTGAACAGAACCATTAACACTATGAAGTCCTGGAGTTATCAAACTAGTAATTACTACAACGAGTTTGTGAACACGTTATCAGTGAAAGTTAATAGTGAATACCCGGGTTGTTCTGTGCAGGATCTGATAGATAGGCATTTTGATAATGTACATTTTAATAAGGTATTATACAACCCTTGTTCAACACTGGACTATGAATGTTTAAAGCTAGAAATAAATGCATATAAAAAACTGGTACTGTATGATGATGTTAAGTGCAAAGTTGAACAAGATATAAAAGGAACTCATGTATTTAACAGAATTGTAAGCAGAGGTGGTGATGACGTATGTGGTAATAATTAGTGACGCCACCAATCCCTCAGCCCATAGTTCTACAACTGACTTTGTGCAACTAAAAAATTTGATTATACTTGAATTGTAAACAGTGAAGAATAAAATCATTTTACCAGATTTTTCTTTTGTCATTTTACCTATCCTAATTAAATAATAACATAGAATATATACTTTTTTATAAATCTTTTATTTCGCCCACCAATTGGCGATTAAAAATACATTTTCAATTGCATACATATTATTACAAAATAAATGTAAGTTACAAAGTTTTCTCAAATTATTTTTCTTGACTTCACGCAGTGGCGGATCATCCTAAATCTACAATGTTGTAGCATACTTTCTTACTGATAATTTTCTGCAGCCATCTTGCCTTCTCCAGTCCTTTAATGTAAATGATTGAATCATCCTCATTGGTTATTGCACATCCTGCTGAAGGAAACACCATCAGAATTACAAGGTATTCCAAGGTGATTATGTGTAAGCCATCTAACTTCTGGCTCATTACCTCCACACGATGGCGACGATACAGAAATACAGTGTGTAGCGATAATTTTGTCTGAGCGCACTATGCATATAGCAACTTCTTTAAAAATAAAACCACCATCTTTCTTCGTGAAGCCCTGTGTGTCCAGGAAGATGGTCGGCATGGTAATGGTTGGTAGGACTGGGTGCTACTTGGTTTCATGTCAGCTTACACACAACACCGGTTAGAGGTACATATTCTACTACACGATCATGCAAGATCAGACAGTATGCAGCAGTGTATGCAGGAAAATTCTCACTGCTATCAAACTCCATATGAACAGGCCCTGTTTTAACAGACTCATTTTGATGTGAACAGTCTATTACGGCGATAGGAGCAGTGTCTATAAAGTCTTCACGTCTTAGTAACGGCGAAGGAAGGCCTCGCTCGTAGTAAGACTGTTGGAATCTTGCATACATATGATACAACACTGTGGTTCAGTTTTTCCAAATTCATGTTCTCATATGGATACGCCACATCATTTAGGAACACTTTGACATTGGTGAGATTACAGTCGTCAAAGATGGCTGCGCTGAATTCCGCATTCCGTTTCCTGTTTGTTTGTAATCCAAGAACCACGAACGTAGGTTTCTCCAGTTGCGTTGATGTTTTCAAGACCAAATTTGAGTCTTAGTGATTGGAAGCAATGGGTACTCCAGCAGATCCCAACTTCTCAAATTAATGTTAAGTGGTTTTTCCATGGTCGACCATCTTGAGCAACGCTAGTTTTTCTCTTTCACCAAATGAGGCATCACCCATGCCAGTTTGCTGATGGTGAATTTACTTTCCTAAGGATCTGGATTGGCTTGCACATATGAATTTGTATCGTCCCTCACTCGAATCAGTATTAGTTCTTGTTTAACATTTCCAAGTATCTTTTTAATATCTTCGCAAAACCCCAAGAGCATACTCAAAGGTATACATACATCAAAGTAACCTTTTCCAGGAGCGCGTTGAACCCATCCTTCATTGATCAACACACCCATTTGTGGGGGTCTTGCAGAAATAAGCGTTTTCAATCTGCTTGTGATACCAACGTTTCTATTCCGGTCAATTTCTGTTCCATTAAGTTCATATCGAACTTCTTCAGACAAAAAAGCGAATGCATTGGATGTGATAAGTAAATTTGTTACTGCTCCATTTGATTTCATGAATCTTCCTTCAGTATGCAGTAGCTTTCGCATGGTAGTGTATATATATCTTAGTTTTAAATCGGTATACGAATTTCATCATTGTTATTAAATGTAGCTGGCGGATGTGGCTGGTGACTCAAATATTTTTTGCGCGTTACCGACTCGTCAAACCCCACACTGGAAGTTATTTCTAACACCTCATCCATGACTTTTAACTGAATAGCCTAACGAATGTAGGAAGAGCACGTTTTCAGGTGTTAACCGCTTCACTGTCGGTTCACGACTTACAGCTTTCTGATAATGACGCTTCTTGTTATAACGAGCGCCCATTCTTCTTTACATGCAGTCTAAGGGTAATGGTTTCGCCTCGAAAATCCACTAAATTACCGTCTTGATCGACAACTCTAACGTTGATGTTGTTGAGAGGTTTTACTGTGATGGGCAGATAAATGACATTAGCGGGTACTTCCACAATCTTGTACCCTGGTGGAACTGTTGGAAAAAACTCGTGTAGTGTATGGCCAAGCTTATCGTTGTCGTAATTTCCTTTACACATGCTGCACTCTATTCTTATTGCGATAATTTGTAAGATCTGCACAGTGTAGTCTGATGTATAAAATCCAGGCTTTAATACACGTTTCGAAAATCCAAGCAGAGATGCAATTGAGTTTGATTTAGCGAAGTCAATTGCCACAGATGTTGCAATCTCACACTTGAGTGAATTGTTGTTTGCTCGAATTACTAGCTTTTCGTTTTTAGTACGCCGAACCAAATAAATTGTCAAATCGTCAATATCGTAAGATCCTGTAGGTATGTCTATCACTTTATTCTTCGAGTAATGAAATTGACAATTTGTTTTGTTTATATTCGGAATCGAATTGTAAGCGTGAAATCAACCAAGCTAACTGTGTATTCGCCTTGGCTCAAATCTATCGGTGGAAAGTAATCACAGCCCTAGACTTAACTGTTGCCCGACAAGCAGAGTGTCACAGACAAGTGTTTCTCTGACCAAGGTTCGTTCAAGACTGATGTAATACATTTCCATACAGGAATTTAAAACACAAATGACCACATACATGTGTGCCAAATTTCTGGTGCCGTTGCACATTGTAAAGTATTCTGTTCCCTGCAAAGTATCGTTGTAACTCCAATGGCGGAGGCAAGTCACCGAAACTGTCGAAATACTTAACTATACCGTCTTTGTACTTGATGTAAGCAACCCAATGTTTTCCAGCATTATCAGTACTGTCCAAGTTCACGACACCACATTCACGTTCACGAATTTTGTGAAGTAGTGTATCACGCATGAAAACACCTCGAAAATATGGTATGCCGAAACGCTTTACTTTTTTACGTATGTCATCGTCTGCCAGTGGTTTAACCGACTATTTTTTAATCCAGACCCTTCTTTCCTGTATGGTTTCAAATATAAACCTTTACCCTTCATTGCAATTGCCTCCATCGTTTCGTTGTGCCGTTTCTCCTCAGCCAACTACTTATTCGCCTCTTTTGCTGCTTTGCCAGCCTTGACGACAATTGCAACCACACTTGCCAAAGCACCAGCTGCTGAAAAGCCGGCAAATAATGGTACTAATGGAAAAATACCATCTTTTTTTCTTTTTCTTAACACCCCCACCAAACTTTAACTTGTTAACCACAAATGTATCTGCACGTTCACCAAACTTTGCATCCTTAGCCTTAATTCTTTCTGCTGCCTTCTCTGCGTGTGTACGATCTGCTTCAGCTCTATCTGTCCCTTGTGTTCCCTGTAGGCTGTATCTAGTGGGTTGATACCCTTCTGCCCAAGAGCCAACCATTTTTCCAGTTTAGTACCGGGGCCACAAAACTGGTAAGTAGGTATATGTGCCTCAAAAGGTATCTTGTCGATGAGCTTGTTTAAAAAGCCTCGACCTTTCTTCTTCTTCCTCGTAGGAGGCATTGTTACCGACTGACTAACTTTACATGTTCACGTTGCTGTATATAGCCACAGCAACCACCAATCCTTGTCAATATGAAGTTCGTCAAACAGAGAGACACATTGTCCGTGAGTATTGAGTATTGTCGATACTGCCAGCAACAATACTAGGCGGAAGAACGGACCTCTGTTCCCTGAGACAGTGAGGGCAATAGTGTGTGGTCCATCAAATTGTGGGAAAACTAATCTCGTGCTTCCCCTGCTAGAACACCCAAATGGACTTAGATTTGTAAATGTATATGTGTTTTCCAAGTCGTTGTACCAGCCAAAGTATCAATTACTAGGGAAAATATTAGAACCAATTAAAAATATCAATATTTTGACATTTAGTGATAATCAAAGTGTACCTCCTCCAAGTGAAGCTCTAGCTAATTCTGTGTTTGTGTTTGACGATGAATCGTGTGAGAAGCAGAATAATATACGAGATTACTTTTGCATGGGCAGGCACAGATCAGTGGACTCTTTTTACTTGTGTCAGACATATAGCCGTAGACCGAAACAGTTGGTTAAAGACAATGCTAACTTGATCGTGCTCTTTAAACACGACGATATGAATCTAAAACACATTTACAGCGATCGCGTCAACACCGATATGACGTTCAAGGAGTTTAAGAACCTATGTGGGTACTGCTGGAATGAGCATAAACACGGATTTTTTGTTATTGACAAAGACTGTGACATGTATCATGGAAGATACCGCAACGGATTTGATTCATTTTTGAATAAATAGCCGAACACCCTATGTACTGGTATCATTAGAAGCATGGACAAGTTTGGGAGAACTTCAGTGACTCAGAATAAGAATGGTAATTTGCATCCCATCAAAGAAGACGATGCTGCAAATAAGTGATTCGTTCAATCAATACACCGGGATGCCATTGATAAATCCTTGCGTATGGTAGTCGAAATGGGGAAGAAACTTTCATACTGGGATGAAAAATTTCGCTTAAACCAGGATTTATTTTCCTTACTGAATGAATTAAAATCAGCAAGTGCAACCATCGTGGTACCTATTACCCCCACAGGTGAAGTTATCGATGAGGCATATGTATTAGAAGGAGGGTACAATTATTATGAAATTCCAACTGATGGAACAATCCGATCCATGACTGTCCCAAAAGGCATACTTGCTAAACATAACTCACGTGAATAAGATATACCACTCAATGTAAAACAACACGATAAACTTAGTTTCCATGTTAAAACGTCCAACTCCCACGTATTAGCCGAAATCAGAAAGCCGCATCCTGTCAATCTCAATGTGAATATTGTTAAGGTTCTTTGGGTGGTTTTATACTGCATTAATTAATTAATAAAGTCCACCAAAAACAAGGTTATGTTGAGATGTTCGTTTATTTTGAACAAATCAAAACAAGTCTGCGACATTCACAAGCATAGTTGTTACAATCCAAAGATGCAATACTGACTTACTGAATACTTGCATGAATGTCTCTGTAACACTGAATTTATACTTATTGCAAACTGAATTAATACTAACTACTCTGTGCAGGCGATCTGTTTATATAGAGTCTATCGAATTTACGAGAATTCTTCAAAGGCATCCGCCCGATATTTCTCGATCATAAACAATCACTCAAACAATCAAACATATTAAAAACAATCGGAATTGATACAAAATTAATTAATAACATTACAAAATGATTAGAAATGATAATTAGAGATACTTAAATACAAAATTATTTACAGAAATCCTTTCAAATGGTGGAAAATTGTCCTGTAGACATCGTAAATTACAGTAATACATGGAATTACAAACTTTTAAGAAATTCTCTTGCACCATTCGGTTCTTAAACATATTAAATCGTCTTTAAATAATTTTCTTACCTAAAACAAAGTCTATATACACTTATTTACAAGAATTACAAAATAAACATATCAAATCACTTTCAAGCAAACTTTAGCTCATTACAAATATTTCACACAGTCCAATACTATTCCAAAATACAGGTATTAGGGCTGTTACAATCCCCTCCCCAGGATTCACTTAATTTTACACAGATAAAATTGATTGAATCCGTCACGAATCTAAGCAGGTTGAATGTACACATAATGCAGACTACGAACAGATTACAATCAATCAACCATAATGACTTTTACAATGAACAAATACAATTCTTTATCACATACAACATCTGCACATAGTCCATGACACTGATTTTGTTTACAATAATTGTCTTTCCTCAGGTCCAACCATTTTTATCATTTACTGTTTTTACACAACAAACGTTCAATGCCATCACCTTAAGTTACAATTTTTTCACTCCAAATTACACACTTGATGTCTGCTTGTTAATTACACCAGTCTGTTTACATTTTATAGCTGATAATTTGTCACCAAAATGTAAAAAATCACAACATCATGAAAATACCAAAAGTCTGTACAAAAAACTGTCACAAGTTATACATTGAAATGCTTACATCTGCACTTAAGTACTCACACAAACTATTTACATGCATCAATTCAAAAACTTATTTACAAAATTAGATATTTACATGTAGGGACCCCTCCCCAAACCATGCATTTCAATTAATTCTCATAAGTGGGTTTCAGGATTTCCCTGGAAACCCAGAACCATGTAAGTTACTTTTTCCTAACCTTCCAGTTTTCTTCAACTTTTGTATACACATTTAATATTACATTTCTATTTTCACAAAGCTTCATTATATACAGACAGAAAAACAAACTTCCAATCATCTCAGACAACAAACTTTGGTACAACCACGCAACAGCTGAGACATACAATGGTTCTGTTTTAGCAAATTGATTGTCACTTAAAAGCAATGCTGTTGACTCAACTGGTAATACAAATTTATTATTCTCACTACTGCAGTTTAGTCTATCATTACTACCAACCCCACTCTTCATCATCTGATTACTACTTAAGCTTACCAAATTATCTGAATCATTACCTAAAACTGTTTTAACATCTGGCTTACTGACTTCATCCACCAAATAATTATTTTTCTCAGCAACTACTACTTCACTATCAGCTTCCACATCAAAGAGAGTACAAAACATAGTGTCATCTAAGTCACATTCTGTACAATTTTCTAAATTAGAAACTGGTTCAAATAAATCCTTACTCCCACCCATTTCTTCAATGTCATCATCTACACCAAATAAAGAGCTAAATAACGTATCAGCTAGGTCAAAATTAGGACATTTTTCCAACTTAGGGATTGGTACATAAGGCTTTTCAACCACTCTCTCTTCAGAAGACAAATACTTTGACTTACAATTCTCCTCCTCATCTGGGTCTCCTATCCATACCACTGTATCACCTTCATCTTCAAGATATTTGAGAAACTCCTCGATTTCAGCACTTCTACAAACTTCATTACCACCTATCCTAGCACACATAGTCCCAACTATACCATTCTGGACCTTACAAGTTTCTGATAGCCACACTGTAGAATGCACTATAAATTCTGCACCCCTTTTTGTAATTAGGCAGTGACCATTTCGAAAATCTTCTACATGAAAATTATTACTTTCGCACACTGATTCTAGTGATAAGGTACTATGGTGGTCCCCTTCCCGCTTTATCTTATTACCAACCTTTACATCATCAACATCATTAATTACATCTATCATAACCTTATCCTGAAATTCACTTGCTGCTACCCCACCTCTTCCAATAAATCTTCTCGGGGATTATTCAAAAAATGGAATTAACGCTATAGCAGTTGGTACCTGGACCCACAATCTTATCCACCACTGCGGGGCCCATAACAGGGGTGGTCTTTAGTTTACCTGCCCCCCATGCTGCCTTTCCTTTCAGATTGAGGGTTCTGTTCTCTCACTTCCCCATTATCATTCCTTCTTGCATAATTATTACGATCCCGTCCCCTCGATCTAGCATCCCTTGACCCATTACCCCTCCTAGGGGGACTCCTGCTGCCCCTCCTAGGGTGGTAATGTTGTTCAGTGAATGACTCCTGGGCATCCAAGCGTCTTAACAATTCTGAAACTCTATCCACATTTACTACATCCAAAGTGGCAATTAAATTTCTTGTTTGCTGAGGTAGCCTAGCTCCTATCAAATCAATAAATTCCTCCTCTCCATAAGGATGGTCTAAATACTTACAACGGATCCAACATTTATGAAAAAAATCATGTTGAGTTTCCCTACCAGGTTTATAGGGCCTTCCAGTCATCAACTCTCTCTTTTCTTGAATCTGCCTGCTTGTTGACCAAAAATGTTTCAAAAAGTTTTCTTTAAACAGCTTGTAGTCAGTCACCTTCCCTAGCTTGTCTATCACCCCATGCCCTAGCATAAGACTTCAGATGTTTACCCACAAGTGCAATTTTCTTACTTGTCGGGTAACAAATTAAAATAGTCTGATCTTTCAAAATTATCTATAAATTCAATAGGGTGAAGCCTCCCACTATCATCATAGAATTCAAATTCTTCTTTTACATCGACACTGAAATTTGGATTACCTGTTAAGGGAACCTGACTTAACTGAATCTGTAACCCAGTAACCTTTTTTTCTAACAGATTTACATTACTTTCTAATCCAGTGCGCTAACTGTTCCTGCTGCTGCACCAATGTATTAATATTTAATCCCACCTCTTGTCTCAACTCATTGACCCTTTGAGCAGCTTTACTATCACTGGCTTGGAATAAAGCAACATATTCCTGCTTCATCTTATCACAATTTTCACTGACTTCCTTCACCTCTTTATAAATCAAATTTTCACATTCAGCCTTATTCTGTTCACAAAATTTTGTAACTTTCTCAAATTTCTCCTGACATTCTGTTACTACCTTCCCCAATTTAGAATCTAAATTGTTAATATCCTCCTTGAATTGAGAGCTAAAACCCTGAAATTGCTCTGCGATTTTAACATCAAAACATTTAGTCAAATCAAAGAATGTTTTGTCATTGTTTTGTTGCAGTTGAGAAAACTGATCATTGATTACAGCAAACTGAGAATTAATTTCAGAAAATTTGCTATCATTATCACTTTTTAACTCATTTCTAAATTCAGAAAATTTAGCGTCAAGATTTAACTCATTTTTAAATTCAGAAAATTTGCTATCCAATTTGGAAAACTTGCTATCTGTATTACTTATTAATTCATTTCTAAATTCAGAAAATTTATTATCGAATTTGGCTACAAAAGACTCTAGAAAAGCTTGCAGGTTCTGATTATCAGCCATTTTTAGTAATCAGCCAAATCAATATAAAAAACAAAATTAAGTAAAATTAAAATCTTTCCAATCTGTCACACTATAACATGCAAAATAAATCACTTGAATATTCAATGCCGTACTTACAGTTATTCCTCACTTTTGTATCACATTAAATTTCCCTTAGAAGCACTTATTTAACTATTAAACACCACACTGACTTCAAACACTTAACCACACTTTTCACAATTCACTGTAGGAAGACGATTTTGAGGCCGAAGGAAATCCACTCGTCGTCGGAAGATTACATCCGATTCCCGATGGAAAAATCTCCGCCTTAGGCCGAAGTAGGTCAGCTTGCCGTCAAATCCGTGTCGTCTGTACAACCTCTACGTGTCTAGCCGGTCGAAATTTCCTCGCAATTTTCTGCAGATTCTTTTTAGAAGATAAACATCCCACAGATGTTTAAGAACTTCTCGTCATGTCAACGGTCGCCATGTTAAGGTTCTTTGGTGGTTTTAATTACTGCATTAATTAATTAATAAAGTCCACCAAAAACAAGGTTATGTTGAGATGTTCGTTTATTTTGAACAAATCAAAACAAGTCTGCGACATTCACAAGCATAGTTGTTACAATCCAAAGATGCAATACTGACTTACTGAATACTTGCATGAATGTCTCTGTAACACTGAATTTAATACTTAATGCAAACTGAATTAATACTAACTACTCTGTGCAGGCGATCTGTTTATATAGAGTCTATCGAATTTACGAGAATTCTTCAAAGGCATCCGCCCGATATTTCTCGATCATAAACAATCACTCAAACAATCAAACATATTAAAAACAATCGGAATTGATACAAAATTAATTAATAACATTACAAAATGATTAGAAATGGTAATTAGAGATACTTAAATACAAAATTATTTACAGAAATCCTTTCAAATGGAGGAAAATTGTCCTGTAGACATCGTAAATTACAGTAATACATGGAATTACAAACTTTTAAGAAATTCTCTTGCACCATTCGGTTCTTAAACATATTAAATGGTCTTTAAATAATTTTCTTACCTAAAACAAAGTCTATATACACTTATTTACAAGAATTTACAAAATAAACATATCAAATCACTTTCAAGCAAACTTTAGCTCATTACAAATATTTCACACAGTCCAATACTATCCAAAATACAGGTATTAGGGCTGTTACAATATATTTTTCAAATATAAAATAGTACAGTAAACACACACAAGCTTCATTCGGTGTGTAAACATGGATGCAACAACAACAACCAAACGTGGTATCATAAAGGCGCGCAATGCAATTCGACGCAAGTTACTCGAGCTGAAGACGGGCCAAATTGACTCTGAGAGATTCTTCAAGGATTCATTAAGACCCATGACAGATATTATGGAAAGAGTTTTCTTACCTCAGCGACATATTCAGCAGCAGTCTCCTCTCTTGATCAAAGATTTCTTGAAGTCACTAAGTCGAAGTGAGCGAGATTATGATTCAGTGTATGTTGTACAAAGAAAAATGCTTCACTAATGATTGGGAACTCACCTGTTACTATTGATGAAAATGTTACTTTAATCGATGGTAGTGAATATGAAAGAACAAGAGGGCTAATGGAATTGTTGTTTTTGAAAAACCCAAAACAGTATACTGCCAAGGACTTGAAAATCTATTCTGAAATATTAATCAACACGAGCGCTCACAGAGTAAATTTTAGTCCATCAGGCAAAGTTTTGAAGTCACCTGGGAACCATAATCCATAATCTTTAAAATTATAAACCAGTATGGTTCTGGACTTCTTCCTATGAAGGAATATGTGTACTGGGACGATCCCAGTTAACTCGTTGATAGATTGAAGTTACTTACCTCATCGACATCTCCAGGCCATACAGCACACTCTAACGAAATTTTATCAGTAGTTGAAGAACTTAATGAAAGAGACATCATATTGTAACATGGATCAAGTTGTGGCAGAACTCCATAGGCCAGCAAGAAGAAATTTCCCAAGACGTCACGTAGTCATTAAAGGAACTCGATTATCTGTGGCAAGCTGATATAGTGGAAATGATCCATACTCTAGTAAAACTGTGGCTACAAGTATGTACTGATGGTGATTGACACTTATTCAAAGTTTGCATGGGCTCTACCTCTCAAGAACAAGAAAGCTAGTGTGACTGCTGATGCTATGAAGAGAATCTTAAGTGGGGGTCGTGTTCCTAAAAACTTACAGACTGACAACGGAAAAGAGTTTTAGAATTCAAAGTTCAAGAAACTCGTGACTAGATATGGTATTAATCACTACTCAACATACACCCATCTTAAAGCATCAATAGTTGAACGGATAAACAGAACTATTAAGAATGCAATATGGCAAGAATTCAGCAGGCGTGGTTCACATCGGTGGATTGAACTTCTTTCTCAGTTAATGTAAAATTATAACAAACAAGTGGCACAGCACCATCAAAATAAAACCTTGTGATGTAAAGGATAACTCTCTACTTTCAACAGTGTACTTCCGTGTTAAGACTACCACACCAGCAAAAATTCAAAGTTGGTGCCCATGTCACGATCAGTAGGTTTAAAGGAAAGTTTGAGAAAGATTATCTACCAAACTGGTCAACTGAAGTGTTTACCATTAGAAAAGTTAAATTTTCAAATCCTGTAACTTATTTACTTAAAGATTATCAGGTTAAAGATATTGCAGGAGCATTTTACCAGCAAGAATTACAATTAACAAAACATCCAAGTATATTTCTTGTTGAACGTGAGATAAGGAAATGGAAGAATATGACATTAGTGTAGTGGTTAGGTTTTGGTAAATCACATAACACATGGATAAATGTAAAATAATTATTTAAATTATAAAGTGCCTTTTGATCAATAAAAAATTGTACAACATATGTTTGGTTTTATTTCACACATTCATAAAGATATAATAGCATTTTTTCATATTTATAAATCAGTGTTTTGCTTATACATTTGATTGACACTGATATTTATTACCTAATACTAAGTTACAGAGCACTGGAAAACCCCCAACAACTATTTTATGATTGACAAATGACCAAAAAACTTAGGCTGACACAAATACTTAGGGCGGTACAACTATTTACAATTAATGACTGTCATAGATGACCAAAAACTTTTGCTGTCACATATATTTACAAGTATAAACTTATGCTGGTACAACTATATACAATTAATGATATTCACAGATGACCAAAAACTTATGCTGCCACAAATATTTACAAGTAAAGATTGTCAGAATTATTTACAGCCAACCCTCCATTGCACTGTAAATATACACGGGATAAACGATATATTTATTCTTCATTCACACTTATTTTACCAAACTCATTCACTCTCTGATACAGACTTGTGCCCCCAAGATACGGTCCCAATCCCGTCGGTGTAAATATAGCGTTTATCATCCATTCTAGACAGACGCAGCTTGGATACTTCAACAGTTGTTACTCTATGGAGATTTGATGCAAATCGGAGTTGTTTGTGGTGCTTCTCTGGGCACCATGTAAACAGTCAATGTAATCTTATATTTGGTAACTGTACACCCCAGACCCTTGTCCCGTCTTGAGGTCTGATTAGATTCTAGTCGGAATGAATACATTTTCGACCTTAGACCCGCAAACTCCACAATCAGGGAACCATTCGCCTCATCTTTCATAACTCCACAACCTTTTTTATAGGGTTCTATATTGAAACGATTGTTTGGTTTATATCCAGACGTGTCGAATTTTTCCCTGTTGCGTTTTATTACTTTATATGGATCACAGCCATTCACCAAATAGATGAAACTGTCTGTGTCCATATAAAGTAATTTCGGGCGTAAAAACTGCGGAATGGCGAATTCATAGTGAAATCGATACATCCGCAGTTTAGACAGGTAGAGAATGCACATCCCGATGTAGACTGGCTTGTTGAAAAGTATCTTCACTTTCGACATCTCCAGGGCCACAAAGTCTTTCTCGTAAATAGTCATATGCTTAAAGTGTGGTGAAGCCACGTGCTTGCGGGGCACCGCGGCGGCCCGCCCAACCTGTACACAATTTCACGTCGCGGTGTTTTCTAAGGTTCTCCATTGTTTTGCCAAAAATTGAATTATTCTTTTAATTTGAAAAATTATCTCTCAAAATTCTGATTTTGCTGACTGACGAGAACACGTGTTGAGAGAGATGTATTCTATCAACCACGGTGACTGGTTGGAAGAAATTACCCAATCAACCGTGCCCAACTTCATCCCCAAGCCTACACATTGCTGCAGGACTCGGTAATGGATAACATACCGAATTTTATCCTCCAACGTAGTCATCAGCTTGGGGTAAGTAGATCCAGGGTCAGCTTTGTGGTCTGGACAAGGTGGTAGGTCTGCTAGAAAGTCATGTATATCCTGGGGAATCGTCAAGTCTACCTCTCAAACGAAACTCCTCGGTGAGTCGGCTGCTATGCTCATGATGTCTATGCCTGCAATCTGTTCGGCCGATAACCATCGAAACCGTCCAGAGGGTGGATACTCTGACATGGCCCAAATTGTTTACATCAAAATACATGATGAAATTTTCAGGTGAATTGTGGTTGTACTCCGCATGTACGGGTTATTTGCCTTGGCATACCTATGGACGCACTGGCAAAAACAACCACGAGTTCCACGTTCGAAAAAGAGAAGCATGTCAACATTTGTCAGAAGATCCAGCTCGACACGCGTTCTCTTTAACATAGTCTGCCACGAAAGACCTGGAGCTGTGTAATAGTGGGCGGGGTCCAGGTGTACTTCTCCAAACATACACACCTAAATTTTTCGAACAGATCTGCAAGTAGCCATACATCTGTCCTTATGTACAGACTTGCATATTCTTGTGTCGCGTGCTTCTAATCTTAATCAGAAATTTCCGACACCGACAACAAACTATAAAATTTAGACTTAGGAGGGAGCATGATCTCTTTGAGCTTGCCCAACGAATCCATGTATTCATAAGGGAAGACTTGTTTTCGCTTAAGTAGTTGAAACTTCTCAGGGTCCGTGAAATACGCACTGGTAATATACATGAAATGGTCCTCAAGGGTTCAAACCAGTTTATCTAACTAGGAATGCATGAAATGGTACGAGTCCAGGAACCGTAATTTAATTGATGTACCGTTAATCTTTTTTGAAAACGAAATATAACGTTCAGTGTTGATGGGGAGGACATCCATCCCATCTTCATTGAGGTGTGCTAAGGCCCTAACAATAAAGTGCGCATCATACCCAGACAAATTATGGAAAAAGATGGGTATGCACCTTTGATTTTTGAACTCTAAATTACAGTTATTGTGTGCAGCCCCTCTGAATGCACCTGTGATTGGACAATTATCGTGAACCTCAACGGCCTCCGGTGCAAAGCCATATCCACAGATGTGGCATACCGTAGCATTTGTAAATCGTGCTTCCTCATCAGCTGACATTACAAGAGGTATGACCACCTTGTAAATTTTATCGATTTCATGGTCTAGTTGAACGAGTTGTTCCACCAGCCAAGTCTCAGGGTTTTTACATGAGAATGAGTCGAATCTGTTCAGCTGAGGCTCGTATACGCAAACCAGCTAGTGTGCCGCGGCAAAAGGGATGTGTTCCTGAACTCCTGTGGAGTAAGAGGCATTAGGTTGGAGCTGCACGTATGAATGGGTTTCAACAAGCATTCAAAATCCGCGTAAACGACGAACGGTGTACGCAGTTGGTACACAAAATCCATAAACTTTAAGGTTTTGTCTTCATCGCCGGGTAGTGCCACTATTAGAGCGCCAACTCTTGCGCAATCAATCTAATGGCGTTCCAAGAGATCTTTGCGACTGAAATGCTGCAGACTTCTATCCTATATGAAAGTACAGCCATTATGCTTCGATATTGAAGAACTAACTAACTTAAACAAGTTCTTGATTCAGCAGTAGTGGAACTTATATTCATCCTCTGTAATCAACAACATGTTGATATGGAAATCGCGTTTGACTGCAGCATGATGGAGGGGGCCTACAACTCTATGTTTTTCATTTTCTGGTTCCAAGCCATAGACATTGATCGAATAATCGGGATTTTGACTCTCAAATTTAGAAATGTCTGACAATTTTACAGGGAAGTCTACTCTTACAAAATCTAATTCGTACTTGGAACATGCTTTAATATAATAGCTAACTAAATTCGCGTTGTGGTGCACCTTTTCATGGAAAGCCAGGATCGTCCAAAGAAAATAACGATCATCACTGTTTTTGAGATTGATAATTGCTTTCTTTGCTTGGTTATCGGATGGCAGAGCTATAAATGAAGAGCCTCGATATAGCGGTTTGAATTTAGCTGCATGGATATCGATGGCATTAATCTGATCGAGGGTTTTGCAACTATCCCGATCCTGAAATTCACTATATCTCTTCAAAATATCTTGACGCACATAGACATCATACCATTCTTCCAGGTGAGTGCTTAATGTAAGTTCTCGCATAAACAAATACGGCTGATATGAGTGACATTGTTCTTCTGAATTTGGAAAAGACATTCAAACCACACCTGGAATTTTATAGCCGGTGATGAAGGATTGTTAATAATTTGTTCTGCAAAAATTTTGAAGCATATTCTAATATAATTTTCTGGAGCTTTAAAATTTTCTGAATTTATAACCGATACATGGAGTAACCTATTCCCAAAAGCACTTGCCCTGATATTTGGCTTCAAGCGCGTAGCATCTGGCTTCCCCTTTTCCCCACCCGCGTTAAGGCCGGACCCGGTTGCTTGTGTGTTGGGCAGCCACTGAGACGATGATTCGTCTGGTGCCCAGAGTGCTTCTGCTGGTGACTGAGTGGCTAGTATATCGTCATCAATTGGATCTGTCCACGCACTGGTGCTGGGTTGGGTTATGTCCACTGCTGGAATACCCCACAGTTCTTCCATGTCCGGCGGTGACATATAGCCATCTGCAAATATACACAAAAAATTAGAATAATAATTACAAGTATGGAAAACAAAGCAGTCAATAAAATGAATACATTATCTGATATTTTAATCCTTTTTGATGGACCGTCACATTGATAAAGTCAACAGCATTCACATCATCAGAGGCATCAACAACAAAATAAATAATTTCAGTCACATAGGCACTAAGAATTCACATGAAAAATTATTTAAAGTATTAGCTACTTACTAGTAAAACAATCCACCAATTCCTGATTGGAGATCTCAGGCAAAGCACATCCACTCACATTAGCTACTTACTGCTAAGGTCAACATTATTATTATTGTTCATATTGTGTCCATTCACATCATCAGAGACATCAGAAACAAAAAAAGTCACATATGTGTTAAGTATTCACATGAAAAATAATTTAAGTATTAAAGACTTGCCAGTAGTAACACAATCCATGAATTCCTGAGTGGTGATCACAGGCAATACACATCCATTCGCATCTACAACAAAATAAATAATGTAAGTCACATATGCATTAAGCATCCATATGGAAAATAATTAATGAATATTATCATCTGAAACAAAATTAATCAAAGATAATCTTTAGCATAAAATTTTAATAATCACTTACCACCTTCAAGATTGTATTGCACCTGGTATCGGGCATGGTTATCGATCGTGAGTCTACAATAGAAAAAAAATAATTAGTAATATCCAAATGAGTAAATTTAACAGCAACAAAAAAAAAATAATAAAACTCGCCAGTCAGAAATCCAACTTTGATTTGTTGTGAGATGACAATAAGACCTGTAAAATAAAATTTAAATCAAACTTACTTATTTATAATAATAATTATAATAACAATTCATAACAGAAAATTTACTTATAGTTTGCCAAATACTGATCGATGTCTTCAGCAGTCAGTACTGGAAAAAACCCTGAACCACGATCCATGTTGTTAACTCCGCAAGATACTGATGAGCAATTAGGATGAGAAGAATGTTGGCACAGAATTTATACGTACGGTAAATTGTGTTGTGGAAAGTAGTCCACCCCGCTCACACCAGGAATAGTGCCTAACGGAATCCGTTGTTCACCCCGTGGCGGTGCTGAGTGTGTGCTGCCTTCGTGCCGGAAATAACTCTCACCGCTGCGTCAGCCACGCCGAGTAACGGTACACCCAAAAAATAGCGATGCGCTACTTGCAGCGCGACCTAATTACTACACAGCGGTATCACACAGAATGCGGTTAGCACTGTCCGCTGCTGCCCTCTGGCGCCCGAGCTCCTAGGTACGCGTCACGCACAGACTGAGGTTACCGCTGTACGCTGCTGCCATCTCACGGCCGAGCTCCGTGACCCCTCCCACCAGCCCGCCATTGGTACATGCTGAATCGCCGGCAACCGGATGTGACGTCATGGAGGGGAAGGAGAAAAGGGGAAGGATGGCCGCCAGTTTGTTTCACGTGACTGGAAGTTGGGATTATATAGTTCTCTCCTTAGGAGACTGGTGTGTTGTAATTACACTTACAATTGCACAATATTTCGGCGATCTGAATCGTTGTCGCCATCTTCTGGTGAATAAGTGTAATTACAACACGTCTTTAACTCGGCTAGTGAACCTAAGGGATCTTTCATAACCTTTGATCGATGGTGTAAAATATTGATCGAATATCACGTCAGTTCTCAACGTATTCATCTGAGTAACCATTTGCAAATTTTATTGGAAATATTTCCAAATGTTTTTGGAAAATCTTTTATCGTGTGCAACAGAATAAAAACAACTATTACTACATCGATATGAGGTGGTGGCAGATGCTTAATCTCTTTTTCAAGACACTTCATTAAGGTAGCTAGTGCACATTGATAGAGGCTCTGGAGTAATTGGATAAGATAAAAATTATGAAATATCTACATTATAATCTATCGAAATTCCAAGCATGCGTCCAAATAAATCTTGTTGAATCTTAAGCTCTTGAACTTCACAACCCATTTTAACTATCTTCTTCTTTTGATAATATTTTGAAAAATAATCAATACATTTTTTTTTTTTTTTTACTTCTTTCAAACCTGTTAATATCTGTCAGACATTTAGAAATGAACCTTTTACGTTTACAGACCCCATTTTTTTTAATATTAAGAAGGAATTCTTATACGTGATATGACGTAGCTTTAACTGAAGAAATATCAATTAATTAAACTTTCAGCACTCCCAAACTGAAAGGGTCAGCGAACTGATGAAAGTAGTGATAAATTTTTTCAGTTGCTTGACGCAATTTTGATTGTTACATGTATCTAAGTCTGCTGAAATATCTTGGTCGGTTTGTAATCCTAATCCCTGAAAAACATGACTTATTATTTTTGATCTGGTCCATCGTTGACGTGCCAAAATTGAATTAGTGAAGTGTATAATACCTGTAAGCAGCATCTACATTAAGTTTGTTCTAATACCAAGTCAACAGGTTGTCTTGAAAACGGTTTGGTGCTCCTTTTAATTCCAAAGCAATCCAGTTTGAATTCTTCATTTAAGTCAGGATGAGTTTTTAGCAAATTATCATAATATTTAACAGTCTGTCGAGCATAGTTTTGTTGATACCATATGAAAAATATGTTTTAATTTTAGGCAATATTGATTTAAGAAGTTCGAAATCTCCTGTCCGAATGCTCCATGATAGGCTTAAGGAATGATGTATAAGATTAATGTAAATCATATAAAATTGTGGAGTTTTGCCACAATCGCCATTTAGAGTTTGATGTTTGTATATACCGTAGTCATTCATTATTCCTTCAGTTATTCATTATCTATTTAAAATGATCACATTTTACATTTTTGTTTCATGTCATCTGTCAATTTTTATTTTTATTTGTTAAATTAATTTAAAATGTAGTATTTCTAATCCTAATGCTGTCAAAGGATGTAGTCTCTTGCAAAGAGCCATTTGCCAGAAAATTACTTTCAACCATTTCATTGGTTAAGCTACAGTCACTTTGGTTTTTTTCCCTACTGCTTTAAAATAAGCCATCATAATGTGAAACGGGCCTAAATGTATAAATAAATTATCAAATCCAGGTTTTTTCGTAGCTAGGATTTGAAATGTTAGGTTTGTTATCCCAAGATCGTATGTTACTTGTACCTAAGGTTGATGTAAATCTTCAGCTATCTTTTGACTTTGATACATGGTTTCCAGAACTATGGCTGTACTAGTAGGTGATGCCTTTATTGAAGTTAAATAAGAACTAAACTGTTGCATATTATTATTATCATCAATTTGACTATTAAAACCAACCCACATGGGAACATCAGATAATTCCAAATCATGACTAAACATCCAGATATTATCTATTTTATTATATAATTGCAAATTGGTAGGAAGTATATTTTCCATTTCATCAAACGTTGATTGTAAATTATTTGTGATCTTAGGTTTTTTAGGATAAGGAATTTCTTCTATTGATAAGGCATCAAAATTTCTCCTTTTTTTTCATCTGTCGAATTTTCTTCATTATTTGAAACTGGTGTTACGGATATTTTGGATTCTTCTGTAGTACTTGAGTCAATGGTTTAGTAAATAATCCCTACCGTGGCGTGTAAGGTATCCTTACCACTTCCTGTGTCCACGAAACTGTCAAAATTGTCCATAAGCAACACCAGTACAAAGTTTACCTTAATTTTTTAATCTTTTCTGGGCAACATGCGTTCAGGCAAGGATATTCATGTGAATCACAGCTAGTGGGATATATGCAAGATATTTCAGATGAAATGGATAAGGGAGGTAAAATTGATAGTGTAGCACTAGATCTATCAACAGCGTTTAACAGAGTGAGCCATAAAATTATAGTAAATAAGGTAAAAACTATTGGAGTGGATGAGAAAGTGATTTTCTGGGTAGAAGAATTTTAAAAGGTAGAAAACAAAACGTTAGAGTAGGAAATTTGGTATCAAAAGAAGTGGAACTAAAAATGTGAGTTTATTTATTTATCAATCTTGTTTCATGGATCCCTGCTGAGGAAGCACCTCTGGGATGTGAAACATGTCATGGTTAATATACATATATACAATATGAGTCTTAATCATAGGGAAAACAATTATATGTTACAAAGAAAAATAAAGAGAATAAAATAAACATACATTTTTACAACTGAGTTTTGCAAAACTCATATTGAATACAATTAATTATTTTGTTCAAATTCTTGATTGGAGTAGAAGGAGTTGCCAATAAGATAATCTCTCAGCTTTTCTTTAAATATATCTTTATTTTCTGCAAACTGTTTTATATCCTTGGGAAGTTTATTAAACAGATGTATACCAGAATTCATACTTCATACTTCATACTTCAGTTACTAACTTCCCAAAATTATTTCACTTTCAACAACAAATACTACCTACAACATGAAGGTCTTCCTATGGGATCACCAATTTCAGGAACTTTGGCCAACATATTCATAGACCATATAGAAAAGGAGATATGGAAAAACCTGTTACCACAGAAAGGATACAATATTATCTATTGGTGGAGATTTGTTGATGATGTAATATGCCTCATCAATGAAACAGAAGACCGCATAACTGAACTGCACCAAGACATAAACAATATACACAAAAACATCACCTTCACAATAGAAAAGGAAAACCAAGGAAACCTGAATTTCTTAGATCTCACCATAACAAAAGATGCAAACACACACTCATTTCAGATATACAGGCAACCTACAGCCACAGATCAAATAATACATTCCACATCAAACCACCCACAAAACCACAAACAAGCTGCAATAAGGTTCATGCTAAACAGATTAAACAGAACACCACTAACAAAGAAAAACTACCAAACAGAACTCAACACAATAAAAGAAATAGCAACAAAAAATGGATATAAATCACAGACAGTTGACACAATAAACAGAAAAATCACAAACAAAATGGGGAAAGAACAGAAAATAACTAACACAACCAAACTTCAGCCATCCAGTACCCAACAAACAAGGACACCCACAACACAGACAATGCAAAACAACTCACAAACCACAATATACACTGAAAATAATAGAAAATGGTATTCAATGACATATTCCAACAAATACACCCACAGAATCACAAACATTTTTAAAAAACAAGGCATAAACATTGCTCTACGAACAGACAACTCGATTCAAAAACAGTTAAATACCCACTTAGACAGAGACAACTATCAAAACTCAGGCATATATCAACTGACATGTCACAATTGTGATGCAATATACATAGGACAGACAAGAAGACAGTTTAAAACCAGATACAAAGAACACATGAGGGCACTAAAGTACAGTAACCACTCCGCATTCGCCGAACATCTAATAGAAAACGATCACTTACCAACAGACATTAACAAAGACATGCAAATACTCACAATCAACAATTACAGACACAATACCCTCACTTTACAAGAAAACTACCACATACAAAAAGCAATAAAAAATGGCAAGCAGGTACTGAATGACCACATTAACCTAACAAACCAAACACTGTTCAAACTAGTAAACATACAATAACCCTACAATAAAGAAATAAACCTAACAAATACATACACCCACACACTTACATATAATTAGATATAAAATCTCCCACGCAAATTCAAATCCGGCGCCGTCAGCGCATCACCACCTTTGACAGTAAAAAATAAGATGGCCACCAAAAACAAGCGAATTGTAGAAGCGCAATGTTTATATCGTGTACACAACAGCAAAGACAAATGGCTGCAATTGAAACATGCTTTGGAGAGAAAGCAAAGATGTGTGGTTACTATCCTGAAATCCACTAATGTAAATAGTAAGTGTAAATAATAAGAAAATGTATAAATTTAGCGTTATGTCAAATAAGTTTGTAAATCAAATGTAAACTTTAAAATAGATTCGTCGCTGATGATGCCTCGAGGAGAGGCGAAACGCGTACGGCAATAAACCTACATAATACAGTTGCATTGGCGTTATTTTATGAATTAATTTACTGAGCAACTGCGGAAAAATGGCCTTCAACAACATTGCATATACCAGAATAATTAACTCCTATTTGTACTTATGACAAAGATGTTTGTGGTTTGTGCAAGTTAGTTCTGCTTCTTGTATTGAAATTGTGTACCTGTGAATTAGAAAAAAACAGGTTAAAATGATCTATGACAAAGCACATGAGAGAATATATATACTGATAAGTCGTTGTAAGTGAGTTTTTTAAAAAGTTGTGTGCAAGAAGTTCTTGGTTTTTCCCTACACAACATCCTAATAGCTCTTTACTGTGCTATGAAAACTTTTTTGCTTTGTGAAGAGTTTCCACAAAAAATTAGGCCATATGACATTACTGAATGAAAATATGAGGAGTAAACCTGTTTTGTTAATTCTAGATCTGCTGTTAGAGAAAGTCTTCATATTGCAAAGGTGGCACTACTTAACTTCTTCAGTAGTGCAGTGATATTCATGCCAACAGAGTTTCTCATCTATTTTAATACCAAGGAATTTTATACTCTTTGTTTCTAATATTGTGTTATTTTTATAGCTTACTTGTAACTCTGGCTGTGCATAATTTTTTGTTTTAAACCTAATGTAATGTGTTTTTTTTTTAAATTTAATGTTAATGAATTTGCCTCAAACCAATTTGCTACTTCACTAAGTACTTCATTTATATTAAATTCTAGATTGCTGTTTGGTGTTTTTCTCACAGTCAGGTTATTGTCATCTGCAAATAAAACACTCTTAACTTTGTCAGATAAGTTTCCAGGAAGGTCACTGATGTACAGCAAAAAGAGGAGGTGTCCTATGACAGAAACTTGTGGAATTCCATGTTTTATTTTCTCCCAGTCTGATGAAGCATCTTTACTTATTTTAGTATAAAAAATGGAAACTTTTTGCTTTCAACTTTCCATGTATGATTTAAACCATTTACCTGCAATTCCATAAATACCATAGTATTCATTTTCTTCCAAAGTAATTCATGATTTACACAGTCAAAAGCTTTTGCAAGATCACAAGGGTTCATTTTATTATTCAGTTCCTCAAATATGCTATTTAAAAATGAATATATAACCATTTCTATAGATGATCCTTTTTGGAACCCAAATTGTGATTTAGTGAGTATATTATTTTGGGTAACATGTTTTATTACTCTACAATACATGACTTTTTCAAAAATCTTTGAGAATCCGGAAAGTAATGAAATGGAACGATAGTTATCTACACATGTTGATTCTCCTTTTTTAAACAATGGTTTTACAACTGCATATTTTAGTCTATTTGAAAACACACCTTGCATTAACGATTCATTACAAATGTGGGCAAGTACATGATCGATACAATCTGAACATCTTTCAGTAATTTACACGAAATATTGTCATAGCTGGAAGAATTTTTAGGTTTTAATTGTTCCATGAGTTTATTTATTTCTGAGAATGTTACTGGTGGCAATTGCATTTCCACAAATCTATTTAGGTAAGCAGTCTGAAGAAGCATTAGGACATTATGTGGAGACTGCTTTTCTATGCCTAATTTCTCTACAACTGTAGTAAAATGTTTGTTAAATATTTCACAAACTTCCCCTACTTCACTATGAACAGATCCATTTTGTTCTATTCTTATGTCTTTGGAGTGATTTACAGATTTTCCTGTTTCACTTTTTATTATATTCCATATAGTTTTCATCTTATTGCCTGAATTCTCTATTTTCTTTGATATATACCTGTTCTTGGCCTTTCTTATTACATTTCTTAGTATTTTAGAATACACTTTATAATGAGCTTTCAGTGTATAGCTATCTGATTCTCTTACTTTTAAGTACCGGTCTCTTTTTGTTTTACAAGATATTCTAATACCCTTTGTTTTCCATCCGTTACCCAGTTCATTGTTTGGAGTATTTACTACTTTCCTTTTTCGAAACTTCCTTCGAAAAGTGGTAGAAATATATTGAGAAAGGAATCAAATTTTGCATTAACACCCTGTGCATTGTACACTTCTGACCATTGCTCAATATTTAAGGACTATGAAATGTGTTATATTGTTTTCATTAATATTTCTTCTATAAACCCAGCTTTTCTCTATCTGTTTAATAGCGTTTCTGGACTCGATACATAGCAGCTGGGCATCATGATATGAGATACCATTTATTACTGGAAGTATGTTGTAATTACTGTACTGAGAAATATCCATAACAAATTATTAGTTGCAGTCCTGCTATTATTTTGTATTCTAGTAGGAAAATTTACAAGTACCGTTAAGTTAAAAGACAACATAAAGGCTTCCATATCTAGCCTCTCATTGCTGTGACTGAGAAAGTCAACATTAAAATCTCCACATAAAACTATTTGTTTGTTATTTTTGAAACCTAGTAGTAAAGACTCTAACTGTGATAAGAACAGACTAAAATTTTCTGAGGGGGCCCTATAAAGTGCTATTACTATGAGCTTTTCCTTACCATATTCTAGTTAGTAACACAGCATTCAAAGTGTTGTTCTATCCAATACTTACTTACACCTATACTATTGCAATGAATATAATTTTTAACAAAAATGGCAACTCAACCTTTCTCCATTTTACATCTACAGAAATGAGAACTTAGTTTATAATTTGGGATGGACAGCTGAGATATTACTGTGTCAGACAAATGATGTTCAGATATGCACAAAACATCTACATTGAAATTTCTGGAATTTTGAATCTCTTCTAGGCATAAGGTAATGTCGTCAGTTTTACTAAATATCCCTCTTATATTTGTCGCAGAGTAGCGTATTGGTACCATTGCTATTCAGTATTCTAATGAATAATTGTGCCAATTGTTTACTATCTGAAATTAGATTGTTTGCAGATGACATAATCTATATATTAATACGCTAAGCGAAAACTTATGTTACATTTTGCGTGCACGGAGAAGTGTGAGATTTGGCATAGTTAAAGATCATATGGAGAAGAAGTGAAGGAATCTAAAATCTATATATAATATACGTTACAAATACATTAAATTAAGTAAAATGAAACGCTCGCTCGCCTACGTAGTTCGCTCAGATAGCTGGTAGATGGCGCAGCTAGCGGCCTTACTTTGTCTTATTTGGTGAAACAAAACGGTCTAAATTAATCATTGATCTTATATAGAAGCAAGAAGCAACATTTCGAGGGCTAGTAGATAGAGCAGCTATTGGCCAGAATATTGGGCGAACGGAGGAAATACAGATATATAAAATTATATATAATATATTTTACAAACCTTGGAATCGATATAAGCAGTCAGAGATAATCGATTGCTTCAGTTGTAAACAAATGCGCAGTTTGTCTCTGGTTTGCGATACGGGCAGCGCAGAACGAATTTCCCGTAAGCTTTTTACTCTTGGTCCAGGCCGAATTTCAACCTAACCATGATCACTATGACAAAACAAACCTATTTAGGTTGATATGATCCCTGTACCGATAATTTTTGTGTCATTTTTACAGTGCTGCTAACATTTCGCGGTTGCAGAGCATCCCATATTTCGGCATTTTTAATTAAATTCGTGGCGACTTTTCCAGAAAGGAGAGTGCTAAACGTGAAGAGGACACTATAAGGAAACAGTTAATCCAAATTTCAACAGGTCAGTAACAGTTCATCACTGGTGGAGAATGTCCCACCCCACCAAAAAATATAATAAGCATAGTTAATACTTGTTACAAATAGATTATTAAAATAAAAAAAATAATTTGCGAACGTGTGTGTGCGCGTGAAATAGGAACGGAGCCAACGTTCTTACGTGAATTCCCCGCATTGAGACACTCTGTGGTCTTTGGTAAAACGAAAGACTCGGATAAAGAAGAGATTAATGTTTGAAGTTATGAAAGGGATACTTTGAAAAGGAATGTAGCGATTCTGCCAGATACTATATGGTCATTTGATTATTTAAAATGTTAAACTTTGGTTAAGTGTCTTTTGATTATTTTAATTACAGTAATTTCATTAGAGAGACAAGAAATAAGTAATACTTATTTGCGTGAAATTCAAAATGTTAATAGACCAAATTTAAGTAGCAAACACACAAAATGACGAAATTGTTTGATAGATATATTTAAATGCGCATGTTTCATAAAGCTAAGGCAGTTTTCCGGTCTAAATGAACCATCGATAAATACATTTCATCATTTGCTATGGTTAGATTAGAAGCTAAAATTTAGCATACAGTAACGCGTGGAGTGTATCGTTTTAATTTTATTGGTAATGCAGAGAATTACTATATTATTACTCTTTCGTGAAAGAAACTAAACACCTTAATGAATTACGGTCGAATTTCGATCGCTGGGCGATCACCAGTGCTATATAAAATGATCAAAACGATAGAGGACTATAAACAGTTGCAGGGTGATCTGGACAGGATATGGAGTTGGGATGGTAAACAGGGGATGAAGATAAATGGAAAAAATGGTCAGCATATTAGATGTACAAATAAAAAACAAAAGGTTAATTATGAATATAAGGTTGGGAAAGTATTGCTTGCTGAAGACTTTGTAACATAACAAGCGTCTGCGCCATGTAATATCTATAGCAGACGCCATCTGTTAATAATATATCATCTTTGAGTAGCAAGGAGTCTGTCTTTGACCTCCGTCAGATAAGGTCGCACGGAGTAACATTTTCGGACTAACAGTTGAAAGTGTGGCGGACTTGGAAATGTGTATTATGTAGACGTGTAACGAGTGGAACTTATGATTTGAAATAGAATGTTTTTTTTCGTAACTACATGGTGTTAAAAGAACATTAATGAGTGTGGAGGATTTTGTTGGCATTTGGAACTCTTGTATCCGATGAACTTGTGACCTTCGGAGAAGTTCGATTCCTTATCTTAATTTGGTGGTGGTATTTTCCGTCGGGTTGTAGTAGCAAAATTCAATGATTAGAATAAAGTTTTGTGTGTAGAAGTTGCTCATAAACTGTGGAACTAAATTCATTTAATTAACCCGGCGGTAGAATAATACCGCGACCTGGCGACCGCGGCAAAAGAACCTTTTATTTTATTAATAAGCATGTATGTGTTCTATAAGTGACTGAGTAATTTAAAATCAGTATTCAACAGCTAGCCGTCTTAGAGACAGTTAGCTTACATGGCGCCTCAGTGACAGGACGTGTGGTAAAATAGGCATCTGGAGGAGAAATAAACTTTCGATTCCCGAGCATACACACGGGGATAAAGAGGAAAGAAGATAAATTACGGCAAATTACGAACAAGACGACAATTTGGTTCAGAGACGACAAAGAGGAAGATATACCACACCAGCAGCACGAGTTTGTTAAGTCAAAGACGGCTAGTGAAGATAGTCTACTTGGAGACTGGTTGGAAGTGGCGCAGCCGAGTGGAGAACGAAATAACTACACGAGCATCGCCGAGCGGAACCGAAGGTGGACGACGGAGGCCGAGCCGAGAACAGCTGACCCGAGCAGCCAACAGTGAAGACGTGGAAAGCTAAGTGGGCGCTATTTGCTGCTAGCAAGCTGCTGCGAAGCGTCTTTCCTATCCGTTCCGTTCCTTTAATATTTTTGTTCCTGTAATTTCAAATCACTTATAGGAAGGGAAACCGAGTTGGGTTTTCCTCTCCATTTCCAATTCCTTTTGTTATTCTAGTGACACTTATTGTATATTGACAACTCGGACGCTAGAGTATTTACGCTGCAGAATTAGTTTGTTTCCAGTTTGCATGCATTTAATTCTGATATGGTGAACGCGTTTTATGAATAGCAGCGTTGTGTTGATTTTATTTGCTGTGAGTCGAAGGGGGGAAGTAAAGCAACTGAGTTATTATCTTTATTGGAGTTTTCCCGTTGTATTTGTAATATAAACATGCCAAAAATGAGTGACGAGACGGAGTCAAAGCTGGCTGAAATGCTGGCAAAATTTTTTGAAACCCTTAATGATAAATTGGACTCTATGGATAATAAACTTGAATCCCTTATGGATAAATTTGATAAGAAATTTGATTCCCTTATTAATAAATTTGATTCCAAATTTGACGATTATGGTACTAAGCTGTCCCCCCAAATTTCCGAGTTAACAGAACAGGTTAAGAGGCCAAATGCAGACGTAATTTCACAGAACGGAAGCGGAGGATTAAGGAAGAAGAAAATTCAGGAAGATGTTTTTTTGTTTGATACTATATTAAGGGATGTCTTGAAGAATGAAGGTGAGACAAATTATAGAGGGGTTAGGGCTGTAGAAACAGATCTTCGAGAATGTCAAGGGGAGTTTGTGGAAGAAAATATACTAGAGAAAATTTTTGAAGTAGCAGATGGAATTTTTTGTGATACCCTTGCGAAGGAGAAGGCTAAATTACGGGAGAATGAGGTTATAAAGATTGAAGGGGAGGGATTTTTATCTGTAACTATTGGAGAAGTAAAGTTGGATAGAATCAAAGCAGTACGACAGCCATATGGCTTTGACAATAATAACTGGAGCGGGAGCAGTGGCCGACAGTCGGCGCGTAGCAGCATATACCGGGGCACTGTTGGTACCCGGGCCACAAAAAAATTCTACCTCCGCAACACTAGCGACCGCGGAAGCACAAGCGTGCGAGTTAGGTTACGCGCTCGAACGTAATAATGTGGCAGAATCAGTCTTTGGTATAGCGAAACAGTCCCAGTTTGTAGGTGAGAAGGTTAAAGTTGACAGAAAATTCATACAGTGGAAAACTAATGAGGAGAATGAAATCGACAGAAAATCCATACGGTGGAAAACTAATGAGCGTGGACCAACAAGTGTTAAATTACTCGATTGTGACCAGACGAAAAAAAAGTAATCCTATCCTCTTATTTCTATGTTTTTTTTTTCAATTATCAATCCTGTTTTCGAGTGAAAATTTCTGTACTACTATAAATCCTACTTTTCCCTTACATTCGAAGGCGCGAATAGCAATATAGCAGCTCGAAGAAGTGTGGTAAAGTGAATAAAGTGACGCGTGTGATGTGATGTTTTGGAGCATCAATGTGTACAGGTCATTGACCTGAGTGAAGCTTGTGTTTATATCGGAAGCAATGCTTCTGACAGCAAGTTGCTCAACTTGCAATTGAATACCAATTCAGTTTTTTTCTATTTTGTGTTCTGTGTTTTTTTTTTTTCTCTCTCTTATTTTTATTGTTTCTGATTTTTTCTTGTGTGTAATATTTTTCTTATATGTTTCTGGAACTCAATGTGTAAAATATTATCAATGTAAAACGGAAAACCACCAGAGTAGAATTTAAATTATTTTTCTTTTTTCTTGTTCTGATAATTGATCATGTCAGACCTGATCAATTATCACAAGATGTTAGGTAGGGAGTGTAACATAACAAGCGTCTGCGCCATGTTATATCTATAGCAGACGCCATCTGTTAATAATATATCATCTTTGAGTAGCAAGGAGTCTGTCTTTGACCTCCGTCAGATAAGGTCGCACGGAGTAACATTTTCGGACTAACAGTTGAAAGTGTGGCGAACTTGGAAATGTGTATTATGTAGACGTGTAACGAGTGGAACTTATGATTTGAAATAGAATGTTTTTTTTCGTAACTACATGGTGTTAAAAGAACATTAATGAGTGTGGAGGATTTTGTTGGCATTTGGAACTCTTGTATCCGATGAACTTGTGACCTTCGGAGAAGTTCGATTCCTTATCTTAATTTGGTGGTGGTATTTTCCGTCGGGTTGTAGTAGCAAAATTCAATGACTAGAATAAAGTTTTGTGTGTAGAAGTTGCTCATAAACTGTGGAACTAAATTCATTTAATTAACCCGCCGGTTGAATAAAACCGCGACCTGGCGACCGCGGCAAAAGAACCTTTTATTTTATTAATAAGCATGTATGTGTTCTATAAGTGACTGAGTAATTTAAAATCAGTATTCAACAGCTAGCCGTCATAGAGACTGTTAGCTTACAACTTGAAATGTAAATATCTTGGCATTACATTTGATAATAAGCTTAACTGGGCAGGACACATTGGAAAGGTGGTAGGAAAAGGTTTGAAAATTCTGCACTTGTTGGAGAGAGTGATGAGGGGATGTACAAGAGAAATAAAGGACTTGGGTTACCAAACTTTGGTCAGACCATTGCTCTGATATGGGTAGTGTAGTATCAAATACAATAGTTGGAGAGGGTGCAATAAAGGGCTGCTAGATTTGTTTTTGAAAATTATCGCAAATTGCAATCAGTAACAGATATGATAAAGGAACTGGAATGGGATTCATTGCAAGACAGGAGGAGGATGAGGTGGGTCATGGGAGTGTATAGGGCGTATACTGGCGATGAGGCATGGAAAGATATTGGAGTAGGTGTGAAAAGTAGAGCGTGGAAGGTAAAAGATGACCATGACGACAAGCTGGCACTGGATTTCAAGCACAAGGGTGTGGGAAGATTCTCTTTTTTAGGTAAGGATGTCAGGGATTGGAATAAGTTACCAAGAGAAATGATGAATAATTTGCCGAAAACTTTGAAAGAATTTAAACATAAAAATTGTAGAGAGCAAATGTAGGTAGGTGCAGGATAGGGGGAAGATGGGTGTGTAGGGAAATTGCCACCGGAGCCTGTGCTCCATTGCAATTAAATTAAACTAAATTAAATAAACTAGATTTTTCACAGAAGTATATGTTGTTTCTGTTTCTAGTTCTTCCACTCCTTGATAACTTATACAGTGTTCTTATCTGTTAATAATATCAACAATCTTTCTGCTACTTGTTTAACTTTTTAAAGTCATATCCAGTAAATGTGTTTTGACGTCTTTATTTAACCATTATGTATTCCATAAACAACATCATGCCAGTAAGAACGAACTTGACGGACACACTTGAAACTATTTTTCCGTCTTTGGTTACAACCTGCAAGAAGAGTAGAGTAAAAGTCTAATAATTCTTGTTGTAATGATACTTTTCCTGAAATTAAATACTGTGCTGAAATATTCTTAATAGGTAGTTTTATCTTCTCTATTTGTAGTATTAAGTCTCTTAAAGTTAATGCAGCTTTTTGTAAAATATTTTCTGATCATTAATGTTCAAATACAGCATCATCTGTAGCTTCCAGATATTTAGGTGCTAATATTTTTATGTTATGGACAGTAAAAGATTTAATGTCTTTATGAAGTGCATGTAAATAAACTAACAAATGCATCTTCCTTTATGGTGCAACTTATTTCGTTAAAAACTATTTGATGATATTTTCGATGGTCAGGCCAAACACTTTTATTCGAGCTTTTGTTAAATGAAGATATTTTATTATGAAAATCTACTCTATATTCAGTATGATAATATAAATTTGAGGCAGAACTACTATCTAATCTGTTTGACAAGTAGTTATACTCTTCTCGATATTTTATGATGGGTGTTATGTAAGATTTAAATTGCACTTTCTCAGTTTCATGAAGTGAAAGCATTTTTGATCGATTTTTTTTTTCTGTTACAGAATAAACAAACTACATCATGCTCATCAATACTGTTATAATTTTCAGTAGGAATATTTATTTCCGAATCTGAATCATTATTGTCACTTATTGCTTCAAATTGTAAAATGTGAAAATTTCCTTGATAAGTTGAAACTTGTGGTTCTGTATTACAATTGGTTCCGTTATAGGTAAAAATTCTCTACATAGAGACTGTGAATGAAATTGCTCTTTGGTCAACTCAGGTAGCAACAATGGGGCTGGGGATATATTATTCATGGATGAACTTACCGATTTTTTTTCTAAATTAGTTTTTTGAGAACTTGCAGATTCAGAAGTAAAATATTTTTTCATGAGTCCTGGAAATAGTGTGTAACATTCTCTGTGATAACCACTTTCCGTATACCAATGTCCTTACATTTCGGGTTATGTTTCTTTCTTATTTCTTTAATTGATTGACATTTTTTCAATGTCTCCTCAGAGAACAACAATATTTTGCTCCTACCTTTATTACAAAAAAACACAAATTAAAACGACTTCCATTATGGTATTTCATTAAAACTGAATTAAATTTATTTTTTCACAAATTCAAAAACAAATAATAAAACGATCAATGACTCGACATATACTGAAGCAACATCTGTGGTAGGATACCAAAAATGCATGACAAAAGACGCAGTAATATAAATTTAACCAACTATCTCACTCTAAATCTCCTGAGAGAATAATAATATTTTGTCACTGTTTTTTTTTTACACTAAGCACAAATTAATATGTCTCCCATTATGACATTTTATTTAAATTGTATTAAAATTATTTCACACACCTGCACAAATTAATAATAAATCGTATGCTCTTCAATCATTGAGAGAATATGTATTCAAACAATATATGTACGAAAGATGCGTAACAAAAGACGCAATACATATCTATTCCTCCGCACACTCCCCTACAGCTGACATTGAATTATGTCTTATGTGTTTATGAAACACTTTTAAATAGTTTGCCAAGTCTGGCGGGAGATTTCCACCACACAAAGTGTCTGGCAATAGATGACGTGATTTCTAATAGTTTCCCGTAGAAAACATAAAAAATCACGCTTTATACTATGAGGAAACTAGTCATCAATTTTATACACCTTCGCTTCCTGTTATCTATCAACGCAATCGTTCAATCTTATATATAAAAATCAATGTTTGTGGGTTTGTTCGTCTTCTATGCATTCCTATAGCATTTATCAGATTGCAATGAAACTTTGGAGAGTTTTCGAGTGTGCGTCTGCGAAGGTTCCTGTGAAGAAAAATTCCAAAAAGTCACCCCCTATTCCCCATAACACCCCATAATCTAGGCAAAACCACATTTTTTATCCGATTTAGATTGGAATTTGTACACTTATACTTTAAAACAAACATAAAAATATTGCCCACATACGGTTTCCGAATATTAATCCCCTCGCCCCCTTTCCATCCCCATAATTTTTTCACCCCATAATTTAGGCAATACCACATTTTTTATCCGATTTAGATTGGAATTTGTACACTTATACTTTAAAACAAACAGGAAAATACTGCCTACGTATGGTTTCCGAATAATCATCCCCTCTCCCCCTTTCAAACCCCATTACGTTTTCACCCCATAATTTACGCAAAGCACATTTTTTATCCGATTTAGATAAGAATTTGTACACTTATACTTTAAAACAAACAGAAAAATACTGCCTACGTATGGTTTCCGAATATTCATCCCCCCTCCCTCTTTCCAACCCAATTACGTTTTCACCCCATAATTTAGGCAAAGCACATTTTTTATCCGATTTAGATAAGAATTTGTACACTTATACTTTGAAACAAACAGAAAAATACTACCTCCATATGTTTTCCAAAGCGCATCCCTTCTCACCCTTTCCAACTGAAAATGAATGAAACAGCAGTTTAAAATTTATATGTATTTTTTTTTATTATTTAATCTATGTGCCTACTCATGTCCAGCAATAGTGAAGCATTGCCGGGTCAGATAGTCTTATATATAAAAATCAATGTTTGTGGGTTTGTTCGTCTTCTATGCATTCCTATACCATTTATCAGATTGCAATTAAACATTGGAGAGTTTTCGAGTGTGCGTCTGCGGAGGTTCCTGTCAAAAAAAAAATTCCAAAAAGTCACCCCCTATTTCCCATAACACCCCATAATTTAGCAAAACCACATTTTTATCCGATTTAGATAAGAATTTGTACACTTATACTTTAAAACAAACAGAAAAATACAGCCTACGAATGGTTTCCGAATATTCATCCCTTCTCCCCCTTTCCAACCTCATTACGTTTTCACCCTATAATTTAGGCAAATCACATTTTTTTTCCTATTTAGATAAGAATTTGTACACTTATACTTTAAAACAAACCGAAAAATACTGCCTACGTATGGTTTCCGAATATTCAGCTCCTCTCCCCATTTCCAACTCCATTACGTTTTTTACCCCATAATTTAGGCAAAGCACATTTTTTATCCGATTTAGATAAGAATTTGTACACTTATACTTTAAAACAAACAGAAAAATACTGCTTACGTATGGTTTCCGAATATTCATCCCCTCTCCCCCTTTCCAACCCCATTACGTTTTTATCCCATAATTTAGGCAAACCACATTTTTTATCGGATTTAGATAAGAATTTGTACACTTATACTTTGAAACAAACATAAAAATACTGCCTGCATATGTTTTCCAAAGCGCATCCCCTCTCACCCTTTCCAACTGAAAATTAATGAAACAGCAGTTTAAAATTTATATGTAAATATTTTTTCATTTAATCTGTGTGCCTACTCAAGTCCAGCAATAGTGAAGCATTGCCGGGTCAGCTAGTTAGAAATAAAATAACTGTGCACCCATTAGGATTCAATACAGTCTACACTTCTTATATCACCAACCTCCAGGTTTCAATGAAGGTAACCCATCAAGTGACACAGTTGATCCCAATGTTTTGCTTTCCGGTTAAATTGCGCTATCTCCAGATTTTTTTTTTTTTTTTTTTCTTTTTCAGTTTGGCTCACCTATCGCATCTTCCATTTTACAGGTGACAGTAAGTTTTCTCTGTATACTGATTTTTTCCAGATCGTCTCCATGTTGCCGATCTATATGTCCAAATAACTGTAGAAGCTTGTAGGAAATTGATAACTGTTCACGTCGTTATTTTACAGTGAAAACCAAAATATCATCTTCCTATAATCGACAAAGCAGGAATAACCCCCTAGCTGGAGTAAAAAAGAATTTTTTTTGTTTTTGTTTAAGCTCACTGGAATATTAGTTTTAAACGTGATGTTCGGTTTTGGATCAATGAAACATATTACACGGGCGACATTGAAGTCATCAGCTTTTCCTCTGAAAGAGGGTTTCATTTTGCTTTATGTGCTAACAGTGTATAAGAAAGAAGAAACAAAGATAGGAAGAGAGATCTCATGATTTGCCGAAAACATTCGACGTATGCCTATACACAGAGTGGGCATACATACAAAAGAATATTGTTTTGATAGTAAATCTTATATATATATAAAAATCTAGACTTGTATTTCCCTATATATCACTTTTCAACAACCAGTACGTAGGACAGATCACTGGTATTTGTGTGTGGAAGTAGCATGGACCTTCCTGTCGTGCACAACGTTGGCCCAATGCCGATTGCTTAGGGGGGGGGGGGGGGAGGTTTTTCACCCATAGCTACCGACAGCTAACTACAATAGTATACTATAGGAAACGCGATAACACTACCACACATAAACACCAGTGGTCTTTGCAGTGTAGTTGTGGCAGCAAATGGACGTATACAATGACACATGCCTTTGATCTAAACTCAAAAATATCCTTGATCGGCCAATTTAAACCACCAAATTACCCACACTCGCCAAGTAACCGAAATTCATCCAGCATTGTGATCGATGCGTGACTCTGTGTTACTACCGCACACAATGACCAGTGATCTGCGCTGAAAACTAGTACACCATACGTGTCAAACCAAATTTTGCAGAGGGCCATATATTAAATTTAGAATGTGTAGGCGGGCCAGATTCAAATATAAAAAAATGTACTTCCGTAGAGGAATCGAGTGAAGTCTAAAAGCACTAAACAACATGATTCTTCTATCTGTGTCACATTGCGATCGCGGGTCGTATTGCTAGGTCCCGAGGGCCGGATGCGGCTTGCGGGCCGTATCTTTGACATCACTGAAGTACGCCATAATCATACGTCTTTCGTAGAAATAATAAAGTGGCGTAATCTTCAACATTCAACCAGCATATCTCCCTGACCCCCAATAGCTTCCGACATGTATCCACCATAGTACACGATCAGAGACACTATCCACTACCACACGCAAACACCAATGGTCTTATCTGTGTAGTTTTGTCAGCAATGGGGCATATACAAAGGCACAAGTTGTTGATGTAAATACAAAAATACCCTTGATCGGCCAATTTCAACCACCATATCTCCCACAATCGCTGAGCTACCTAAATTTGGCCAACGTTGCGATCGATGGATGAAACTGTGCTACTACCACACACAAAATCAGTGATCTGCGCTACATAGCGTTGACTGAAAAGTGATTCAACTTGACACATTCTTCTTTGGTAGAGAAAATGAGATTTTCGCATGTCGACCAAATTCAACTACCATCTCACCCACACCCCATACCTACCGACATCTAACCACCATTGTACACGATACCACTACCACACAAATAATACCAATGATCTTTGGTATGTAATTGTGGCAGTAAAGTCAAATGTACATAGACACATGTCTTGGAACGAAATACGAAAATATCTATAATCCGCTACTTTCAACATCGTTATTTCCCACACTCGCACAGTTACCGAAATTCGGCAATCGTTGTGATCGATGGGTGACGCTGTGCTACTACCACACACAAGCACCAGTGATCAGCTCTAGAAATGTTTGGCTGAAAAGAACTCAAGAAAAAAATTTGATAAAACTTTGAAAAGGACACATATTTTGTAATGCTGTATGTGCCGTTGAAAATGAATTTTTAATTGCCCAATGGTTGGTGAGATAAAAAACAAATCAAATTAAATACAATGTGTTTTTATTTATACAAACACCTAAATTTATTATTTTTAAACTTCAATTCATGAATGTCCTTACTTCATACAAAGGGCGTGAGTCGATTAGCCAAGCGTAAATACGTGATCGTCTTACCCCAGCACGTTTCCAGGTAGCGAGAACCGGTTTTTGTTCGCCCGCCCGCTCTACAAAACTGGTTTAGCGCCTACTGTTCCCTGCGCGCGGTATCAGGTTACAACAGGTTTGTACCTGCCCGCGGTTTCGAATTCAAGGTCAGAGGCAGTATATTAGGTTACAAGGAGTGGGAACAGCGGTTTCAAGGTCAGTGATAGGGTATCGGGTTACAAGGAGGGGAAACTGAGGTTTAAGGTCAGCGGTAGGGTATCAGGTTACAAGGAGGGAGAACTGTGGTTATTGGAGAGTGGAGGGGGGTTTCAAGGTCGGCGGGAGGGTATCAGATTACATGTAGGGGAGGGGGAGGGGTTATCAGTTACGCGGAGGGGAGGGCGGGGCTATCGATTACACTTTTTTGGTTCAGGGTTGTAGCCCGCACTCTTGTCCATAAGAGCCCCCTAATTATGTGTCATGTTGTATCACTTTTCAGCCAAAACTATTTGCCGAAAAATCACTAGTGTTTGTGTGTTACAGTGCCACTGTTTTACCCATCGATCACAACGTTCGACGAATTTCGGAAACTGTGCGAATGAGGGAGACTCGGTGGCTGAAACTGGAAGATCAAGGAGATTTTCGTGTTTCGATAAAAGACATGCGTCTTTGTAGATGTCACTTTGATGCAACAACTACATAGAAAGACCATTGATATTTTGTGTGTGGTAGTGGTATCGTGTCTCCTAACGTGTATTATGGTGGATTGATGTTGACAGCTATGGGGGTGTTTGGGAAATGGCGTATTAAAGTGGACGATTTGCGCCACTTTCATAATTCTACCAAAGACGTATGATAATGGTATATTACTTTTCAGCCAAAACTATCTATCGCAATATCACAGGTCTTTGTGAGTGGTAGTAACACAGAGGCACCCATTGATCGTAACGATAGCCGAATTTCGGTAACTATGCGAGTGTGGGAGATATGGTGGTTTAATTTGGTCGATCAAGTATATTTTCGAGTTTAGATCAAAGGCATGTGTCTTTGTATATACCAATTTGCTGCCACAACTGCATTGCAAAGACTGCTGGTGTTTATGTGTGGTAATGGTATCGCGTGTCCTACCGTTTACTATGGTGGTTAGATGTCGGTAGCTATGGGGGTGTGAGAGATATAGTGGTTCAACATGGTCGACTTAGTGGTGTTTATCTCTGGTAGTAGCACAGAGTCATCCATCGATTACAATTTTGGTAACTGTGCGAGTGTGGGAGATATGGGGGTTGAAATTGGATGATCAATGATATTTTCGGATTTCGATCAAAGACTTGTGTATTTATATTTGTCACTTTGCTGCCACAACCACATAGCAAAGAACATTGGTGTTAGCGTGTGAAAGTTGTATCGTATCTCCTATCATGTACAATTGTGGTTAGATGGCGGTAGCTATGGGGGTCTGCGGCATATGGTGGTTGAATGTTGAACATTGCGCAAGTTTAATATTTCTACGAAAGACTTATGGTCATGTTGTACTAGTTTTCAGCCAAAACGTTCTAGAGCAGATCATTAGTCTTTTTGTGTGGTAGTAGCATAGACACTCCCATCGGTCGCAAATTTCGCCGAATTTCGTTAGTGGGGTTAATTTGAGAGATATGGTGGTTGAAAATGGCCCATTAAGGTTTTTTTCGTATTTCAGCCAAAGATATGTGTCTCTGTATATGTCACTTTGCTGGCACAACTACATATCAAAGACCATTGGTGTTTCAGTGTAATAGTGGAATCGTGTCTCCTATCATCTACTATGGTGGTTAGATGTCAGTAGCTATAAGGTTGTTGGAGAAATGGTGGTTGAAAGTGGTCGACTTGCGCCACTTTCATATTACGGCCAGAGACGTATGGTCTATGTGTATTACTTTTAAAGCAAAACTATCTCACGCAGATCACTGGTGTTTATGTGTGGTAGTAGCACGGAGTCACCAGTCGATAACAACGTTGGCCGAATATCGGTAACTGTTGCGAGTGTGGGAGATATGGATGTTGACAGTGGCCGATAATGGATATTTTCGTATTTCGACCAACGACATCCGTATAGGATACACCAATGGCGTTTGTGTGTGGTAATAGTTTCTAATCTCCCATCGTGCTCTATGATGGTTAGATGTCGGTGGCTATGGGAGAGTAGGAGATTTGTTGGTTGAAAGTTGTCGACTTGTGCTACTATCATATTTCTACCAAAGACGTAAGTGTCATTTTTTTTATCACTATTCAGCCAAAACTATCTAGAACACAGCACTGGTATTTGTTTGTGCTGGTAGCATAGTGATACCTATCGATCACAACGTTTGCCGAATTTCGGTAACTGTGCGAGTGTGGTAGATATGGTTGTTGAAAGTGTCCAATCAAGTATATTATCCTATTTCGATCAAAGACATGTAGATTTGTCTATTTCACTTTGCTGCCACAACTAGATAGCAGAGAACATTGTGTGTGGTAGTGCTTCGTGTACTATGTTGGTTAAATGCTATGAAGGTGCGGGAGTTTTTGGTGGTTGAAATTGATCGACCTGCTGCACTTTGATATTTCTACCAAAGACGTATGTGTATTGGTGTATCACCTTTCAGCAAAAACTTTCTAGCGCACATCACTAGTGTTTGTCTGTGGTATTAGCATAGGGTCACCCATTGATCACAATTTTGGCCGATTCTGGGTAACTATTGGTTTGAGGGAGGTATAGTGGATGAAATTGGCTGATCAAGGATATTTTCTTATTTCGATCAAGGACCTGTGTCTTTTTGCTCACAAAACTACATAGCTAAGACCAGTGGTGTTTGTGTGTGGTAGTGCGATAGTGACTCATATCGTGTACAATGGTGGATAGATTTCTGTTGCTATTGGGGTGTGGGAGACACGGTGGTTGAAAGAGGTCGACTAGCGCCACTTTCATATTTCTACTCAAAGAAGTACGTGTCATGGTGTATCACTTTTCTGCTAAAATTATCTAGCGCAGGTCATTGGTGTTTGTGTGTGGTAGTAGCCCAGAGTCACCCATCGATTACAATATTTGCTGAATTAGGTTACTGTGCGAGTATGTGAGATATGTTAGCTAAATGTGGCCGGTCAACGACATATTAGTATTTCGACCAAAGACATTTGTCTTTGTATCTATCACTTTGCCCACGACTACATAGCAAAGACCATTGGTGTTTGTGTGTGGTAGTGTTATCTTGTCTCCTATCGTGTACTATGGTGGTTAGATGCCGGTAGGTATGGTTGTGTGGAGGTATGGTCAACTTGCGCCAATTTCATATTTCTTACCAAAGAGGTATGTGTCAAGGTGTATCACTTTTCAGCAAAAATTATCTAGCGCCGATCATTGGTGTTAGTATGTAGTAGTAGAACGGAATCACTTATCGATCGTATCATGGCCGAATTTCAGTAACTGCGATTGTGGGATATATTGTGGTTGAAATTGGATGATCAAGGATATTTTCATATTCCGATTTAAGACATGTGTCTTTGTCTATGTCAAATGTCTGCCACAACTAAATGGCAAGGACCATTGGTGTTTGTGTGTGGTAATAGCATCGAATCTCCCATGAGGTAATATGACCAAACATTAAAATGTACTTTACATTAGAACATTCTGAGTTACACATCATAAATTGTATCTAGTAGTGTCGCTTTCATGAAGACAATATAATTTGCTTCCGTGCACCATTGGGAAATTAAATTTTAAATCATTTCGTTGGCGTCATTTTAATTTCAGATAATTTACAGAATAGAACTCTTTCATCTGTTCTAAAATACTCCTTTGTAAATTTCGTTTCCTAACATCACACCTAAGGACAATTTTGTCTTCAGCATGGCGATAGGTCCACTCACTGATACAATGCAGATTTAAGGATGACTGAGGATATTTCATTGAGATATTGATTGACGCTGATCGTCACAGGCATGGTTCTTCTGCATTGACGATATTAAAAGGCGAGCGGAACGTTACGTTTATGTGTGACAAAATGTTTTACTTTAATTTTTGACTGGTGAATTCTGACCACAGTGAAAATTAGTTATTTTTTGCTCATTTGTATAGCAGAAGTACAGTTCTGTCAATAATTATCTTAATTTCTTCTTAACTTTATCCAGTGAATTTCCGGTACTATTAAAAAAGTGCCATATTTTTCCTAAAAATATGACCATAAATACTATCGAAAACTAGGAAAATGGTCTGAATATTAATTTAAATGCTATATAAAATACATTTGAATACAATCAGCATTTCCGCTCAAAAAATAAAAATAAAAAAATGCAGGAAATAAATAATATGACTTGTCCTAAAGATGCTAACGCTACTCATGACGTTGATAGCCGTCGCAGCATTGTTTATATACTTCGGACGCTTCTCTAGCAGAGGCAGTCATATGGCAAATCATGAAATGATTAGCTATTACTCGGAAGGAAAAAAGATTTGTAGAATTGAAAAGAGAGTTTGAATGGAGTAAGTCACCCTTTTTCCTCTGCATCATTATAGACCCGAATTTGATAAACAAACTTAAAGTATAAGGGTAAATAGAAAGGGCTTTTAAGAAAGTAAGCAAATGGTGACGTCAACCGCGAAATCTTATATATCTATAAAACGAAAACAGGATATATTTGAAGTATAAAAACTCGGAAAGTACAGAGCAGATTTCAATGGAGTTTTCACCGTTTTAAAGGTTAGTATCTCAATTGAAGTGTTTGATATGTCTTATGCTCCAACGTAACATAACGCAGGAGTGATAAATGAAAATCTTAACGTACAGATTGAAACAAAAAATAAAAGAAATACGATGCCTAAGTCATACATCGTAAAAATATAATAGCCATGTCATCGCATGTAACGTTTACTTTCTTAAATTTTGGTTTTTAGTCTTTAAACCCCCATACATAGTTATATCGAATGCGAAGAGGAAACTACATAAAGTGGAAAATATTTAAATTAATTTTAATAATACAATGAAAAAATCTTTCGATATCTTAAATGATTCTTCAGACTTCCGCGGCCATCTTTATTAATTGACTTTCGGGTTATGCCGCGTTGTTTATTTCATTACCTGAGCTTTCGGCTGGTATCCTCCAGCCTTCGTCAGAGATACCGTTTATGTTGACATAGCAACGAGCGCCAAGCATCGCAGAGTAAAAGACCGCTATCTTCGTTGATGTTGTTGGTATTTTTAAAAATTTCTGCTGCCTCTTTCACCCGTCGGGGCCACCACTGGTCTTCTCTCCACAGTAGTCTCGTTTCTTGAAATTTTACTTCATGCCCGGTATTAATAGCATGACGGACTACGGCGTATTTGTCGCTGTTGTTATGTTTGTAGTGGCGGATATGTTCTTTAAGTCTCTCCACCACAGTGCAAGTAACAAAAAAAAATTATTCTTTACTTTCAATTTGACTCATCTAGTTACATAGGATTCCATCATTGCGGCTCTACGGTTATCGTAGAATCCCCGAAAAACTTACCTCTTTTATATTCACTGTGTGTGAAAATCAATCTAGAACTAGGTCATACCGGGCAACGCCGGGAACTCTGCTAGTATAATATAAGTAGCTGCTTCAGTAAATAAGAAAAACAATTCCTTAATATTTTGCACCACAAAGACGGTTTATACGTTCAAACACGAGTAGGAGGTAATGGCGATTCTTGGTACCTAACTCTGTTTATATCTCCTTATGTAAGTCTTCCGTTCGCGATAACAATTTAAATGCCAACAAATTAACTGTTATAAATGTAACTAAGAAAAGTAAATGTCTTCTGTTTTAACTAGCGTTTTAGCTTGTGAAACCCAGAGAAAGGAACTAGGAAATCTTTTATATCTCCCATTACTTTAAACTGTAACGGATACACTTTTGTTTCATTCAGTCATTCTTGCTGTCAATGCCCGATCAGTGAGAGGTAACGCTGGAGCCCGGCATTCGACAGAACACACTTCAAATCCTGTCGGCTATCAAATCTCAGTTTTCCATTGTTTCCCTCCATGTGAATGCAGGAATGGTACCTTCAAAAGTTTTTGGCACAGTTGTTTATGTTTCCAAATACTCTCTAGCCTCAAAGAACTTGGCATCGAAGAGTCGGAAAAAAAAGTCTTGCAATTTGCACTCGGGATTAAAACATTTAAGTCATCTGTTACAGAACCATTAATTTCCACACGCTGACCAACAAGAAGATTTTATTTTCAAATGAAAATAATTACGTCTTGGTGGTGTATTTTGTAATTTTTCCTTTACGGATTTGTGGACTGGGGACCACAGGCTGAAATTCTTTGTTTTTTGTTTGTTTGTTTTGTTTCCTATTGACTCGATGACGTCGAAGTATTTACAGGCGGCAAAGACGGAGGGCAACGAACGCTAGGGGCTACTGACGAAACCGTCTCAGATCTCACCATGCGTAACTGAAATCTGGATGCATGAACGAATATCAAGCCTCTCGAATGCGGGGCTTCAACGTGATCGCTCACCCTCCACTTTCAGTCAACTGTTCGAGCCCACCAGAGGGCATGGGTATTTAACAAAGATCTGAGTGTCTATTCTGTTCTCTTTATTTCCAATGTTGTTTGTATCTCGCACCTGACTGAACTGTTGTTAGCTCTAATAAATCTAGTTATTAGTGTGCTAAGCAAACAATTTTCCAAGTCGTAACATCCCGTTGGTATCTCAGTTACCTAATTTTTTTAATTAGATTCGTCTATAATCGTAATCTTATATATATATATAAAAATAGACGTGTTTTTTCCTATATTTCACTTTTCAGCCACCACTACCTAGCACAGATCACTGATGTTTGTGGGTGGAAGTAGCATGGAGTTTCCTGTCGTGCATAACGTTGGTGTAGTAGCACAGAGTTCACTTTCGATCACAACAGCGGCCGAATTTCAGAAACTGTGGTACTGTGGTAGATATGATGGTTGTAAGTGGCCGACCAAGGATATTTTCGTATTTCGACTGTCTCCGCATATGTCCCTTTTCTGCCACAACTACATAGCATAGAGCATTGGTGTTTGTGTTTGGTAGTAGAATCGTATCTCATGTAGTGCACTATGGTTGTTATATGTCGGTAGCTATGGGGGTGTGGGAGAAAGGGGGTTGAAAGTGGTCGACCTGTGGCAGTTTCATACTTCTGCCATAGACAAAAGTGTCATGCTGTATCACTTTTCAGCGAAACCTATAGATCACAGATAACTGGCGTTTGTGTGTAGTAGTAGCACAGAATCACTTTTCGATCACAACAGCGGCCGAATTTCAGAAACTGTGGTAGATATGGTGGTTGTAAGTGGTCGACCAAGGATATTTTCGTATTTCGACTGTCTCCGCATATGTCACTTTTCTGCCACAACTACATTGCATAGAGCATTGGTGTTTGTGTTTGGTAGTAGAATCGTATCTCATGTAGTGCACTATGGTTGTTAGATGTCGGTAGCTATGGGGGTGTGGGAGAAATGGGGGTTGAAAGTGGTAGATCTGTGGCAATTTCATACTTCTGCCAAAGACAAAAGTGTCATGGTGTATCACTTTTCAGCGAAAACTATAGATCACAGATAACTGGCGTTTGTGTGTAGTAGTAGCACAGAGTCACCTTTCGATCACAACAGTGGCCTAATTTCAGAAACTGTGGTTGTGTGAGAGATATGGTGGTTGTAAGTTGCCGACCAAGGATATTTTCGTATTTCGACGAAAGGCATGTGGTCCTCCGCAGATTTCACTTTTCTGACACGACTACATAGCATAGAGCATTGGTGTTTATGTGTGGTAGTAGAATTGTGTCTGTTGTCGTGCACTATGGTTGTTAGATGTCTGTAGCTATGTGGGTGTGGAAGATATGGGGGATGAAAATGGTCGACCTGCGGCAATTTCATACTTCTGCCAAAGACAAAAGTGTCATGGTGTATCACTTTTCAGCGAAAACTATAGAACACAGATAACTGGCGTTTGTGTGTAGTAGTAGCACAGAGTCACCTTTCGATCACAACAGCGGCCGAATTTCAGAAACTGTGGTACTGTGGTAGATATGGAGGTTGTAAGTGGCCGACCAAGAATATTTTCGTATTTTGACTGTCTCCGCATATGTCACTTTTCTGCCACAACTACATAGCATAGAGCATTGGTGTTTGTGTTTGGCAGTAGAATCGTATCTCATGTAGTGCACTATGGTTGTTAGATGTCGGTAGCTATGGGGGTGTGGGAGAAATGGGGGTTGAAAGTGGTCGACCTGTGGCAGTTTCATACTTCTGCCATAGACAAAAGTGTCATGCTGTATCACTTTTCAGCGAAAACTATAGATCACAGATAACTGGCGTTTGTGTGTAGTAGTAGCACAGAATCACTTTTCGATCACAACAGCGCCGATTTCAGAAACTGTGTAGATATGGTGGTTGTAAGTGGTCGACCAAGGATATTTTCGTATTTCGACTGTCTCCGCATATGTCACTTTTCTGCACACTACATTGCATAGAGCATTGGTGTTTGTGTTGGTAGTAGAATCGTATCTCTGTATGCACTATGGTTGTTAGATGTCGTAGCTAGGGGTGTGGGAGAAATGGGGTTGAAGTGGTAGATCTGTGGCAATTTCATACTTCTGCCAAGACAAATGTCATGGTGTATCACTTTTCGCGAAAACCTATAGATCACAGATACTGGCGTTTGTGTGTAGTAGTAGCACAGAGTCACCTTTTGATCACAACAGTGGCCTAATTTCAGAAACTGTGGTTGTGGGGGAGATAGACTTGCCATAATAGTTCGCGAAGGGGAGCGCTCAGTTTAGTTCGCAGCTCCCTCGCGAACTAGTTCGCTCTTTTAGTTCGTTAGTTCGCGTCTCGAATTCAGAGAAACAGATCGTTCGCTCGCCTTGCTACCGCTACTGCACGCGCTATTTTGTTTGTTAAGTCAGTTTTATTAGGACATAATCATTTTTTTGTCGTTTCTAAATGGAATTTAATATGACCTTCTTAACAAAAGTTATTGCTTAATAATAGCCCTTTCAAATTACATTAGCATGAACAGTTGGCGCCGATAAACCAAAGTGCTCATTTCCTTTACACAAATGGGTAAATTGAATAATTGTGCTGTTTTTACTATTTACTTTACATGCATTCGTAGAATATTAATTTTTTAAATGGATTTGTTTATTAGTTCATGGAAGAAACATTACTTATAAAAGGCGCTAATGATCCTGCCGTCGACGCGCCCTTAAACCCCAACAACAACACAACATTACTTATAAAATATTATAAACGCGTTTATTTTGATGAATTAAAATACCGTTTATAAGTAATCGGCTTTTTTATATAAATAAAGTTTTGGAAATCATGGACAAAATATAATTCTACTATTGGCTACAACTTAAGTACTATATGACAGAAATAGTATTACCTATATTATTAAGAAAAATAACATTAATACTTCCAATGTGATATCTAATAATTAGACATATAAAAATAACAGTGACCCTTGAATGAGAAAGTGGTAGCAATAACGAAAGTGCGTAAATTTCCAGTGAATTGGAAGTCATTGAGCTATTATTTTATTAGTGAAGGGGAGAATAATCCAACACACATTCACAATTTTTTGGCGACGAATGAAACTGATGAAGACACAAAAGTTAAAATCTTTTTGAATTTCGCAAGTCATTTCTTTCATCACTTTCACAAAGCTGTTAACTAACAACAGAGCTGAGATAAGTATTATATTATGTCAGCTTTAAAATCAGCACTAGAAAAATGTAAAAGATACTGTTTCTTTGGTTAAGAAAACAAGAAAAAGCCTTTAGAAACCAAATTCTCCACAGAAAGTGATAATATAAAAAATAATGCTCTAGTATTCGTTGATAAATGTCTGGAGTATCTTAGTAAATAGTTAGATTTTAATGAAAGCAATTGGCTATACAAAATCCAAAAATTAAATTCAAATCACAGGGTTTCATTTGATGACTGTGAGACTATATTAGAGGTTATAAATTTGCGAGAAAAAATGAATATCAAAGTGAACAAACTTTACTCTGAAATAACAATATTATACGAAATCCAGGTAAAAGTAAGAGAAGTATTTCATGAATAAAAAATGAGCTTTTTCTCGAAATTAATTTGACAACTGAAAGCGATAAAGCATATGACAATTTTACTGTAGACAAAAAAGAATTAAAGATGAAAGAAGTGCAAAAAATATAGCTTAAAAAATGAAATAGTAAAAACATACCTTTTATCATTTTCTACTCTTTCGTAAAATATTATATTTTTGAAGTGTAGCATATTTTTATAGGTTATTCTTTTTAAAAAATTCCTACCATCAACCGAAAAAATATTGGAAACCCTAGCGGCGAATGGTGCTAGTTCGCGAACGGTACCGCTCTCTATAGTTCGCGACCGGGAGCGCTCTGTTAGTTCGCGAACGTACCGCTCTCTTAGTTCGCGACCGGGAGCGCTCTGTTTAGTTCGCGAACGGTACCTCTCTATAGTTCGCGACCGGGAGCGCTCTGTTAGTTCGCGAACTGTACCGCTCTCTTTAGTTCGCGAACTAGGTCCTCCAAGACAGCTCGCTCGCTCGCTTTGCTAGCGCTACTGCACGCGCTCTCTTGTTTGTTATGGTAGTTGTGGTTATCGATGGTTGTCTTTTGATTGTTAATGGGATCAAAGTGTATTTTATTTTCACATTCCACGTTAAATTTCCGTTTGTGACTTCTGCAATAATTATTAATGTTGAACAATTTATTTTTCTTTTATTTTTATATCTGTGTCTTCAGTGAAATGTGTCCACAAGGAACTGTGTTTCATTTTAGATAATAAACTAAAACAAAAGTTGGTCTTCGGGAAAGGATCGAACGAACTAACGAACTAAGGAGCGAGAGATCTGGGAACTAGTTCGCGTAGTTCGCCTGTGGGAGCGCTCTTCCGAACTAGTTCGTTCGCGAACTACACAAGACTAGTGGGAGATATGGTGGTTGTAAGTTGCCGACCAAGGATATTTTCGTATTTCGACGAAAGGCATGTGTCTCCGCAGATTTCACTTTTCTGACACGACTACATAGCATAGAGCATTGGTGTTTATGTGTGGTAGTAGAATTGTGTCTGTTGTCGTGCACTATGGTTGTTAGATGTCTGTAGCTATGGGGGTGTGGAAGATATGGGGGATGAAAATGGTCGACCTGCGGCAATTTCATATTTCTGCCAAAGACGCATGTGTCACGGTGTATCACTTTTAAGTGAAAACTATCAATCGCAGATCACTGGCGTTTGTGTGTGGTAGTAACACAGAGTCTCCCATCGATCACAACGTTGGCCGAAATTCGGTAACTGTGGTAGTGTGTGAGATATGGTGTTTGAAATTGGTCGATCATGAATATTTTCGTATTTCATCCAAAGACTTGTGGGTATCCGTAAATTTCACTTTGCTGCCGGAACTACATAGCGCAGATGACTGTTATTTGTGTGTGTCAATAGTATCGAGTCTCCCATCGTGCACTATGGTGGTTAGATGTCTATAGCTGTCAATATGAATTCTTTACAATCACGAACGAAGTCGTGGGTACCAGCTAGTTGAATTATAAAATTATTAGTCAACCAAGCCCAAAGTATACTTCGCTTGACTCAAATCAATCGGTGAAAAGCAATCACATTCAAATACTGAACAGTTTGCCTGACAAGCAGAATGTCACAGGCATGTGCTACCCCGTCCAAGTTACGTTTAAGACTGATGTCATACGTTTTCGTACAGGAACTTCAAACACAAAGGTCTATAGATACGTGTACCAAATATCTGGTGTTGTTGCACATTGTACAGTTTTCTGTTCACTGGAAAACACCGCTGAAGTTCCAAACTGTCGAAATATTTAACTGCTTCATCTTTGCACATCATGTACGCAATCCAAAGTGTTCCAGCTTTGCACCACTGTCCAAGTTCACGATTCCTCATTCCCGATCTCGAATTTTATAAGGCGAATCATCACGCAACAATACAACACGAATATACGATATGCACAAGCATTTTACACGCCTAGTACGTATGTCCTAATACCTCAATGGCTGCACCGACTTTTTTCTTTAGTTTCTATTAGTTTCTTGCTTTACGCTATGTCGACATCGAGATCATTAAAGACTGGAAAGGATTTGGGGGGGGGGGTGGAGCGAGGAATGGAAATGAATTCGGCTATGTCCTTTTAAGGAACCATCTCAGCATTCACCTGGTGTGATTTCGAGAAACCTTGGAAAACCTAAATCTGGGTGGTGGACGGAGATTCAAACGTACTTTTTCTTTTCAGTGTGGCTCAGGTATAGATGTTTACACGTCATTCCAAGTGCCTTCATTCTTTCGTTGTGTCGTTTCTCCTCAGGCAACTGCTTTTTCTTCTTCAGCCGCTCTGACAGCCGTAACAAAGTTTGCTAATCCACCTTCAAAAGCACCGGTAGCTGACAAACCGGCAAATGATGGTGTTAACGGGAGGGTACCCCCTTCTCCTTTTCCACCTTCGTTTTCTTAATATCCGCACCCACCTTGACTGTTTACTGTTGTTTGCATTGTGTTGTGTACCTTCTGCGTAAGTGCTAACCGTTTTTCTGGTTTAGTACGGGGTCCAAGTACTTAGACGGGCCTCAAAAGGCATCTTGTTGATGAGCATATTTAAAAAAGCCATGGCTCTTCTTCTTCTCCTAGAAGGCATTATTATCGACTGACTTACTTTATATGTTCGCGCATATATGTATGTAACCTTCAAACCTTGTCAGTATGCGGTTCATTTAACAGAGTATTGTCTATATTGCCAGCACTAATACTAACGAATAACGGACATCTTGTTCCTGAAATAGTGAGGGCAATAGCGTAGAGTCCATAAAATATGGAAAAGCTCAATCATGTGCTCTCCCTGCTAGAAGTTCCCAGTGGACTAAGATTTTAATATGTAGGTGTTTATCCACTTCGTCATACCAGCCAAAGTATCAGTTGCAAAGGTAAATATTAGAACCCATTAAAAACTTGATCTTTACTGACATAAAAGTGTACTTTACAGTAGTGAAAGCTGCACCTGATTCTGTCTTGTGTTTGGCGATGTTTAGAGTGAGATGGCAGAATAAGATGCTAGATTACTTCTGTATATGTAGGTGCAAATCAGTCGGTTCGATATGAAGCTCAAGCAAATTTACAACTATTACGTCAGCGCCGATATGACCTTCAACAAGTTTAAAAACCTATGTAGGCACTGTTGGAATACGCGTAAACACGGAGTTTTGGTTATTGACAAAGACTGCGCTATGTGTCATGGGAGGTACCGCAACGGATATGATTCATTTGTTAATAAATAGCCGAACGCAATACGTATTTATATCATTTCAAAACATGAACAAGTTTGGAAGAACTTCACTGGATAAGAAGAGTGTGTTGATGTACCCACCTCAAAACATACTTCTTATGAGTTAGTTTGTTGCTGTTTTAGGGCGCGTCGACGTCTATGTCATTAGCGCCCTACTTCTTATGACGGTAATTTGGATTTCCCGGGTAGAATACTCGAACGTGTAGCTAATCCCAACAAAAATACGATGCTGCAAATGAACGGTACATCGGAACCTATGTATTATAACAGAGTTGTGAGGAGGTTAAAGTGGTTGGTAAGAATAGAACAAAACATAGTTAAGAGACAGCAGGGGAACTATTGACTGATATATCTAGAAATTTCTGTGACTATGTTATAAACTGAGGGAAGGGAGGGTGCTGATACATTTATATATAATGATGGAGAAGAAGTTACTGAGGATTTGAAAAAAAAACAGAGAATTTTGAGTAACTGGATTAAGGACAATGAATCAGAGGAGGGAGGATCTAAATCGGATAAAGAGCTTAACAACACTATTAGAAATGATCAGACCAAACCATTTTAAATTGATCGTGAGGATATCATGAAGGAACTAAGAGAGCTGTAAAACATAAAACGGGATGTTGTAGATAATATCATTACAGATGTCTTAAATATAGTAGGACATGACATTGTACCTTATCGTCCTCAATTATCTATCCTCCTCTACAGTTCCTACCTTTGAGTGTTCCCTCCTCTAACAAATTAGTAAAACCTGCATGTCTCATTATATGGTCTACCATCCTGTCTCTTCTTTCTGTAAGCTTCTTCTACAAACTTCTTTTCTTACCCATCATTTTAAAAACTTGTTCATTTCGTACTTTATCTGTCTAACTAATTTTCAGCATACTTCTACACCACCACATTTCAAATGCTTCAATTTTCCTTCTTTCTCGTATTCCAAAATCAATGTTTCGCTACCATAAAGTGCCGTGCTTCTCACACAGAGTTTTAAAAAGTTTTTTTAAGTCCCAGATCAGTATTTCAAATTTTTCATGAAGGCCGCTTTTGCTGTTGCTATTCTTCTTTTAACACCATTCCTGTTGCGGCCAACAGATGTAATTTTACTTCCCAAAAAGCAGAATTCATTTACTTCTCCCTTCGCGTCGGTTCCTATTTTTATAATTAATTTATTATTATTGCTATCATTTCTGCTACATTTAATCACTTTTGTCTTGCTTTGATTTATATTTAGTCCAAGCTCTCGCTGTAGTATTTTTCTCACGCCATTCAGTAACTTCTCAATATCCTCGGCCTTTTCTACTAAGACAATGTCAACATCAAATCACAGTATACTGATTTTTTCTCCTTGAACACTTCTGACCCATTCAAATCTTCCTTTCACTTCCTTTATTTTTTTTATTTTTTTTGTAACTGCTTTAACGTCTCTTTTTAACATCGAGGTATTTAGAGACGGGAAAGGATGGGGGGCAAGGAGGGGGGCAAGGAATGGGAAGGAATTCGGCCATGGCCTTTTGAAGAAGCATCCCGGCATTTGCCTGGAGTGATTTGGGAAAACCATGGAAAACCCAAATCTGGATGCCCGGACGGGGATTCGAACCGCCGTCCCTCCCGAATGCGAGGCGAGAACGCTAACCGTTTACACCGCCCTGCTCGGTACTTCCTTTATTGTTTCTTCTACATACAACATGAATACTAATGGGGATAGACCACATCCTTGTCTCACACCAATTTTAATGTGTGTATCTCATAATTCTCCATTTTTAATATAGCTGCTTAATTCTTATTTTATTCTTCAATTTCGGTATTTTTCTAAATCAAAAAACGCCATGAAGGTATCTTTCTTTTTCTTGTTTAGCCCTTCAAGTATTAATATTAAAGCCAGAATTGTTTCCCATGTACCGCGGTTTTTCCTAAACGCAAACTGATCTTAACCCACCATCTATTCTACTACCTTTATTATTATTATTATTGGCGAATTCTCCCAATAAATGGAAGACGGTAAGCAAATGACCGAATCAAGTTTTCTTCTTGTTATTGTTCCAATAGGCTTTCATTCTTTCCGAGAAAGCTTGTTTGCGTTCTTCCGACCACTTGTTTTGGTTATTCAGTTATAACTTCCTATTTGTCTACCCTGTGTCTGAAGGTATCCCTTTCTAAGATGTCTGTTGCTCCTATGCTTGCATTTTTAAGATCCTTCCGAATTTCATTCAGCCAAGATGTTGGATTTTTTAGTGAACTTAGATAATCTATTATCTTTTTTGACAATCGGCTTTCTGGTAATCTCTTAAGGTAACCAAAGAATTTCATTGGACTTTTCTTGATATCAATTTTGATATTTGAAAACTTTTCTGTTGTTTTGATTGATTGTAGTCTATAACCATCTTTAATGAGTCTTGCTCCTAGAATTTTTTATATGATTTTTTTTCTCTACATTTTTAATTTCTTCAAGGTCATGTTTTCTGTTAAGTGTTAATGTTTCACTTGCATACAGGACTGTTGGTTTTATGGCTGTGTTGTAGTCCTGAATTTTGGTCTGTCTTGACATGGATTTTTTGGTGTAGAGAGAACTACCCTAATGCTTTTTTTACTTTTTGGAGGCGATTTGATGTGAGATTTTCTCAAGGCCTGTCGGTTCGATAAATTCTCCAAGGTATTTAAAGTATGGTACCCTGTTAATTTTACCGTATTTTGTTCTCAAACTTGCTATTTCTGTCTTTGAACATATGAATTCAGTTTCTTGAATGAGATTTGCAATCCTACTTTTCCTGCACATTCTTTGAGTGTCTCAAGCTGTTTGATGGCAATCTCTTCATCTTCTGCTAGTATCTCCAAATCATTTGCAAAAGCGAGGTATAGTAAATAGAGTTTGTTTTTGGGAATGCAAAGTGGGATTGGTTTCCAACACTTACATTTCTTGAGTTCTTTCTCCCATTTCCCATAACCTTGTCTAGAACGACATTGAACAGAAGAGGAGAGAGCCCATCGCCTTGTCTCACACCTGTTTGAATGTCAAAGGGTTCTGAAATTTCTCCCATGAATTTTACTTTAGATATAGTGCCAATTAGTGTTTGCTTTATAAGTTCTCGTGTTTTTTTGATCTAATCCCCATTCTTCTAAAATTTGTAATAGTGAAGGCCTGTATATTGAGTCGTATGCCTTTTTTAAATCCACAAATGTGAATACTAAGGTTTTATTATTATTATTGCTTTACGCCTCATCGACGTCGACGTAATTAGAGGAGGGAGAGGACTGGAGGCAAGGAACGGGGTAGAATTCGGCCAAGGCCTTTTGGAGGAAAAATACCTGCATTCACCCGGAGTGATTTGGTGAAACCATGGAAAACTCAAATCTGGATGCCCGGACGGGGATTCGAACCGGCGTCCTCCAGAATGCGAGCCCTGAGGGTTAACCACTCACCCACAGCGCTCGGTCCTTCTGCTAGCCTTTCCATTCTTCTGTAGATTTTTCTGTCTATGAAGGTTTATAGTTAGAAATAAACACATATAAAAAACTGTTAGTGTATGACGATATTAAGCGCAAAGTTGAACAAGATTTAAAAGCAATGCTGTAGTATGTAATGCAATGTGGTAGTTACGTAAATAAAATCATTTATCCGATATTTCTATTTTCACTTCACCTATCAGTTAAATAATAAGATAGTATACATTTTTTGAAACTGTTTATTTCGCCAACCGATCGGCGATAAAACATACATTTTCAACATCACACATATCATTACAAAATATATGTAAGTTACAAAGTTTGTCAAATTAGTTTTTTCATCCTAAATCTCCCATATTGTAGCACATTTTATTCCTGATAATTTTCTGGAGTAATCGAGACTTTTCCCATCCTTTAACGTAAATAATTGAATCATCCTCCTTGGTTACTGCATGTAGAAGAGAGCACATCTTGCTGAAGGATAAGTCATCAGCATTCCAAGATATTCCATGGTAATTATGTGTCAGCCATCTAACTGCTCGGCATTACCTCCACTTGATGGTGAAGATACATAAATTCAATGTTGCTGAGCGCTTTATGCATATAGCAACTTCTTTTGAAATAAACACACCTTCATTCTTATTGAATCCCTGTGCATCCAGGAAGATGGTCGGCATGGTAATGAATGGCAGTAATTGGTGATACTTACACACAACACATTTTAGAGGTACGTGTTCTACAACCCGATCGCGCAGAATCAGGCAGTATTCACAAGTATAGGCAAGAAAATTCTCACTGATATCAAACTCCATATGAATATCTACAGGCCCCGTTTTAACTGACAAGTGAACAGTGGATTATGGTGATAGTTGCAGTTGCGATAAAGACTTTACGGTTTAGTAGAGGCGAAGGATGACCTCGTTCATAGTAAGACTGTTGGAATCTTTCAAACATGTCATCGAACACTGTGAATTGGTTTTTCTTAAAGTCTAAACTCATGTTCTCCTACGGATACGCCACATCATTTAAGAACACATTCACATTGCCGAGATTGCAATGGTCAAAGAGGGTCACACCCAATTCTGGATTTCGTTTCCTGTTTGTTTGAAATCCCAGAACCACGAACCTAGGTTTCTCCAGTTGTGTTGATGTTTTCGTGCACTAAATTTGAATCCTACTTATAGGAAGCAACGGGTACTCCAACAGAGCTTCTGAAAGTAAAGCGAGGGGGCTTCCCACTGTCTACAGTCTTAAGCAACGCTAATTTCTCTCTTTCGCCTACTTAAAATGAGGCATTATTCATGCGAGTTTACTGTTGGTAAATTTACTTTTCTGAGAATTTGGATTAGCTTTTACATATGAATTTGTATCGTCCCTACCTCGAATCGGTATTAGTTCTTGTTTTTAAAGTTTTTGCAAAAACCCAAAAGCATTCTCAGTTTTAGACATACATCAAAGTAACCACATGCAAAATCGCGCTACCTTCATTCTGCGTCGTTCAACACACCAAATTTCTGAAGATCAGCAAGAATAAATGTTTTCAATGTATTTGCTATCCCAAGGTTTCTATTTTGGTCAATTTCGGTTCCATTAAATTCGTATCGGATTTCCTCAAACAGAAACATGAACGCATTGGATGTGACAGTTAAATTTGTAGCTCCTGACCCATCTGATTTGACGAATCTTCATTACGCAAGTAGCTATCACCCGGCAGTGTATATGTATCTTGGTTCTGAATAGGTATCCGAATTTCATCGTTATTAAATGTGGCTGGCGTGTGTGACCGATGGCTCAAATATTGTTTGCGCGCACCGACTAGTCAAATTCCACGCTGGAATCCATGTTTTTTTAAACGTTGTCAGCTGTTAATCGTTTCGCTGTTGGTTCACGACTGACAAATTGGTGAGATTGAAGCTTTCTATTATAACAACCGCGCATTCTTCATATGTAGATTTAGAGTAATGGTTTCTCATCTAAAATCCACTAAATCACCGTCCTGGTCGACAATAATATTGACGTTACTGAGCGCTTTCTCTGTGATGGGCATATTGATGACGTTGGCGGGTACTTCTACAAACTTGTCTCCTGGTGGAACTGTTGGAAAAAACTAGTGTAGTGTATGCCTCAACTTATCGTTGACGTAATTTCCTGAATACATACGTTACTATATTGGTATCACATTGACTTTGAATACCTGCACGGTGTTGTATGAGGTACGAAATTCAGGTTTTAAAACGCGGTTTAAAATCCGAGCCGAGATCCAATTGTGTTGGTTTGGCGAAGTCTATTTCCACAGATGTTTGTATCTCGAACTTTAGTTTTTAGTGTGCCAAATCAAATATTTCGCCAAATCGTCAATATCTTTGGATCATGTGGGTATGTCAGTTACCTTGTTCTACGAGTAATGAAATTTACAATTTGATTCGTTTAATTTTGGAAACGAATTTTAAGTCGGGCAGCCACTGTGGCGAGAGCTTATCTGTGGCCCAAAGAGCCTTAATGGGCGACAGTGCAGCCTGCAGATCATTGCCTGGTGGGTCTTCCCACGCGGTCGTGCTTTCTTCAGGCAGAACTGTAGTATACCCTACAAAGCTTCCAGCACGGTTTATAGTCATCTGCAAACATAAACAAATTCAGATTCCATACTCTCATAGTTACAAGTGTAAGACTGTTATCAACAAAAAGAAAATTACATTACTTATAACTTTCATCTTTTTGGATGGGACATCATTTGAAAGTATCCTAATTTTTGTAAATCTCAGGCCGTTCTGTTACTAATAAAGTGAGTTTCAGACTGAGATACGTATACACTGATCAGAAAAGTAAGATATAACACTTACCTGTAGTGCACTCACTGAATCCTCAATAAGATGCCGAGGCAGCTGTGGATAATCTGTAGTAAAAGAAAAAAATAGTCGTAATACTTAATAAAATCACAACACAAAACAGTTAAAAAAGCAAAAAACACTTACAGTTATCTCAGCTGATGAGATTACTGCAAGATCTACAACAAATAATTAAATCTGTAGTTTCACATACACGCACACGAAAAAATATCTGTAGCACATACATATTTTCAGACGGGCTAAAACGTATCAGCAAAAGCACCCACTCGCTCCTCACTGCAATTAATGTCTTAATCTCAGCTGATGAGATTACAGGTGGTTTGGTAATATCTGGAAGAAATATACATTTTCAGAAACACACAAAAAATATCTGCAACAAATAAACATTTTCACAAAAAATAAAAATCATACCATTAAAGGCACCCACTGATTCCTCACTATGGTGCTGAGGACAATCTGCGGTAACAGAGAAAAGAATGTCTTAATATATGTGATAAGCTTAAACTAGCACAGTTCGAAAAATAGTTGGCCAGTTCAAAAGAGGTGGTTACAGGGAGCTCTGTAACAAAGGTATAGAGTCACAAACACGAAAAAATCTACTGCAAAGAGAAAATTATAGATAAAGTTAAAACTTACCACTAGTGCAACCACCGACTCGTCACCACGCTGCTGAGGGATATCTGGGGATCAGAGAAAGGAAAATCAAACAATATCTTCATGAGTTATCTGCCGGATAATATCTTTATTAAACATAATTTCTATAATACACAACGTTTCGGCAGCAACCTCCGTTGCCTTCGTCAGGTAATCTATCATAACAAAGCTAAATATATCTCATGCACACATATTAGGATTTGTTATGACAGCTTACCTGACGAAGGCAGCAGAGGTTGCTGCCGAAACGTTGTGTATTAAAGAAATTATATTTAATAAATATATTATCCGACAGATAACCCGTGAAGATTTTGTTTCATTTATACGCCGGGAAAAACTGAATTCTCACAAAAGAAAATCAGTTTTTCTTTATATCTAAAGCTTAAAATAATACAGTTAGCAAAAGAAAATTCACTTACGATTTGCAAAAAGAATCCTCAACCCTTTCCCCCTCCCGCGGGTAGTACGGGATGATTTGTATATATGTATATATATTATCACTATTATATGCATATACATAAAATATTATTTAAAGTAATTAAACATTACCTGCTAAATCGGCATCAGAATATACATTGTAGAGAGTGACAACGCACACTCCAATCCACACACGAACTGACCGCTACAAGCGAAAGGCTGACTCGGAGAGCGAGGCTCGTTTTTTTTTTTTATTTTTTTTAACCTTTTATTCCTCCGACTGAGGGTCAAGGGTGGGCTGTTTGAGAGCTGTGGTTCTTTTCAGCCATCTGGAATAGACTTTTGTTTTGTGAAAAACTTTATTTGCTTCATCATGAGTTTACAATATTATTTGGGATCTTTGGTGTTTATTGATCCCTCTGGGGGATCATGATTGTCAGTAGTAGTGTCATAAGCTGGATCAGCTTGGTCAGCTGTTCTCGTCGAGTCCCTTCTATCCAATCTTGGTGTTGGGTACACTCCTTTTCTGGGCAGGCATTGTAGATCCTTGTGGGCGGTCTCGTGCATGTTGTGGCGTCGTGTGATGTAGGGAGATAGTTAGTCTTCTGTCTGCTTGCTGGGAGATTCTCTTTTTCTCCCCTTGATGACAGAGCTCCTCTTCTCGTCAGTTCTTGTTCCTCTTGGCTGGATGTTCATTAGACTTGGCAGTATTGGTTGATCGCTTCCTGTAGGTTGTGTTTTGCAGGTTGCGTTTCACAGGACAGCATTTATACGCGGTTGAATGCGGCCCTCGGCAGTTGGCGCATGTCGGTATACCTGTCCTGGAGCGTCTGCAGTCCTTGACATTGTGGCGCCCGCCACAGCGAACACAACGCTCGGCAGAGCGTCAGTCTGTGGCGTTGTGCCAGTATTTCTGGCACCTGTAGCACTGATGCACAATTGTAGTTGTTTTCTTTCTGCCTCTGGTTCTTCTTTTCTCTGCTCGTTTCCTTGGCGCCTAGCTATTCCTCGGTGCTGTCGGCACTGTTGTCTGATGATCGTGGTCCACCTGAGCGCGTGGCTTTCTTGGCGGCTGTTGCTACTTGTGCAGGATACCTCCGTCCTGAGGAACCCTGAAGGCCGCTTTCATGTCACTTCGGCGTATGTAGAGGTAGCCCCACTTGCCCCTGGCTTCTTCAGCATGTTCGTGTCCGGGTGGGTAAGCGTTTTTGTCTCTAGGCACGATATTGTCACTTCATTGCAGCTGGGCTCCTTTATTGTAAAAGGGGATGCTTGTATCTCCAGTCTTGGCGATGCCACTTCTATTGTTGTACTTGGCGTTGAGGCTGTTGTTGAAGCTGAGGCTGGCGTTGGTGGTGGTGACATGTTGCGCTGTAGTATCATCAGATACATTTTTATAAATAAAACATAAAAATAAATATCTTCAGATACTCTTTCTCACGGAAGTTCTCGGCGAAGACGAGCGGTAGAGGAACCTATCCGTCCAGGATCTCAATTGGCCCAGCC
>CM061919.1:34417297-34481490 GCA_031002005.1 Vandiemenella viatica
TTTTTTTATTTTTTCCTTCCACTCCCCCCCCCCCCCCCCCCCCTACACACAAATTAAACTTTCTTTCGCTGAACAATTTTTTGCAGACACTGCTAGGCGGGCTGACAAAAACCTGGGGACTAATGGAAACAACATAGAATATTTGTGATCGTTCATTTGCCATCACTTAAGAGGATCTACTTTTAATGGCAGTCCTTTTTGCTTTTACTACTTGACTAGAGTGATATTGGTAATTTTTTTTCATGTAACTTAAGATCTACATTTAATTTTTCAGACGTTTTAAATTCTTCTGGATGGATGGATTTCAAATTGCTTTTTAAAGCAATGGTGGTACGTTCTTTCAGAGAACATTATTTTTTACCTAATGTACATTTTGCCCCAGATTCAGTTTTTGTACACAAATATCTAAATAGGACTTAGTTTTGGATTCATTTTGAGACACGCTACTATCATATAATAAAACATATACCTAAGAGGACCACAGACTACCAACTTGATTGCCAACTAGTGAACTTAATTGGCAACCAAGTTGAACATATAACATCACGTCCGCGGTCCGAGTACGTGTCATCAGGTTTATTTGCTGGATGTTTTCTCTTGCCATTCTCTATTATTTTGTATGGCGGATTTAAAAAAAATTAATTTAATTTAATTGCAATGGAGCACACGCTCCGGTGGCTAATTTTGGCTATAGTAGAGCGTAGTTTGTGAAAAATGAGTGACTGAGCATTGCGGTTTTTGGTTTTAAGAGAGTTGTGTGAAGATGAGGTGATCCTGCTGGTCTCAGAGGAATGGTATTAAAACTGCACAGATTTCTCAGTTAAATTTTTAGCGAGGGAGATACACGTCACTAAACCTGACTGGCCAATAAAACCTATTATGAATTGTAGGACAAATTGCGAAAGTTTATTTAAAAGGACACCAACATGAGGATTTTATTGCTGTGAACGAATGGTCTTTCGCAACCCGCATACATTTAGCTAGTGGTCAGAGCGTCGAGGATTTAAAGTTTTATTAGAAATTTTAATCACCTGGTAACGTAGCGAAAAGTGAGTGGAAGTAACATGCCATGTGCTCTCTTTAGCTCCGGCTCCAAACCTTTAGCTCAGTTCTATGTTTTTCAATTGTCTCCGGTAGCCAGTTCTAATATTTCTGATTCTTTTCTTAAAACTATCAACATTCGTATTTAGCCCAATTTTTTGGAAAAGAACAATGAATTTTTTTCACGCATTCTTCTTTTTGTTGCGAGCCTTGGAACTTTGACGTTCAAAAACTTGGGCAGTTCTCTTAGCGCATCAAGAAATTCACCCAGATTAAAATGTTTAGTATTCTTGCCATATTCGAAAAACATATTTGACCTCAAACAGTAGTCTAGTATTGCAAATAAATGAAAACGTACAGTAATCGAAAACAATAACATTGACAGAACAGTTCGAAGTTTAACAACTGATGCTGAAAACTGTGTTGTAAACTTCCCCACAGACGCTGCAAAAAGGTCGCTCACCAAATACGAACGTTTTTGATCCCAGTTCTAACCGGATCTCAACATGTCAACCATCAACCTACTTATAGACGTTCAACATTGACTTCAACACGGCATCAAAGTTGGAAACCAAGTTGATCGTTAGGGGACTCCTTTAAAAGTACACTACACGATGCGTGTAATAATTATAAAAAAAGGAACCCTCACCGATACGTCACCACTCCGACCTATTGTCAGCGCCACTCATACGAAGTTAGCTCAAACAGCACCGCAGTACCCAGTGACATCAGTTCTATTTAATCCGATTTACTTTTTGGTTTCGCTACAAAATGTGCAGAAGCGGAAACAGAAGCTGAAGCCCCAAATCTTGTGGAAATATCGGGACTTGAGGAACAGAAGCAAAAGCAGAACTCCGTTACATTACCAGTAAGAAAGTACGATGGGTACGCTAGCGCGCGCACACACACATATATTATATTACACTACTTACACTTGTTTGTGTAGTTATCGCAAGGGCCAATAGACCCATAACACGCAAAAGTTTCAGCCACACTTACAGGTGGTAACACATGGTATTATATCTATATATACTAGTTTGTATAGTGTAATGCTGTCATCTTCTGTGTATAGATATACCACCCCGTGTTATTAGCTGTAGCTGCACCGACCCCATGGCTTTGTTCCACAACGACTTAGTACAGCAGCAATATACTGAAATACATAAGATTACAGGACTATATAAATAAACGATTGCATTAATTGCCATGACTCATAGCTAATTTTTTTTTTTTTCTGTAGAGTTTCCACATTTAAATATAGAAGTTGGATAAAAACTGTTGGATTTGTTTTTGAAATGAATTTACAAGATTTTTTTTTTTTTTTTTTACCAATTATTTAGTAAAAATATCTTTGACTGAATTAATTCTTGAAATTGTAATAATGCGCATGGACTAATAAACAACGTAGCAGTGTTACTTTCGTTTTTCCTGATTTACGATTTTTTTTTCGTGGTATCCATTTTCCGCTAATATATTTGTCACTTGACCTAACACTAGAATCCGATGGCGTCCGGGCAAATGGAAAGGAGGATAGTTACTGCATCAAGCCAATGCTCCCTCCCACACATCGATTGTTGTGCAGACTGGCTTGCAGAAAAGAACATTCCAGTCCTCCACCAGCCTCCCTACTCACCGGATTTAGCGCCATCGGATTTCTGGCTCTTTCCCAAGATGAAAATGGGCCTCAAAGGTAAACGTTTTGCCAACGTAGAAGATATCAAAACCAAAGCGACAGCTGAACTTTGGAAGATACCAAAACATCGTTGTTTCCAGAATAGCAGGAGCGGTTGTAGCAAGTGTGTGTGTTCAGAAGGAGCCTTCTTTGAAGGAGATTAGGTAAATGTGTACTATCTCTTGTTAATAAAGAGTTACAATGAAATTCCGGGAAGTTTTTGACTGCCCCTCGTATGAATTCACTTTTTCCCCTAGAAACTACTTCGAGTAGTTCTCCAGTACCATTTATTTTTAAAAACTGGCGAAAGACAATCCATGGCCTCAACTTAATAAGCCTTATTTGTTTTGGTCACTAACATTTTCGCCAAGCACAAGTGAGAACTCTCACTACTCAGGGGTCAGTGCTACGAAGGGGCTTCTAACGTTTCTGGAAAAATAACGGGATTACAGTCACGAATACGCAAAGAGAAGCATCGAGCATTATTTGTGCACTGTAATGCTCATAACCTCAATCTTGTAGTACAAGATGGAATTGAGAAACTTATAATAGCGAGAAAATTTATTGTAACAGTAAAAGATTTGATAACGTCATGCGAGACTCGCCGAAACGGCTTGGACAGTTTAAGAAAATACAAATTGGAATACAAAAAGAAACTAATGATGATTTGCCTTCTCTTGCAGTGTATTGTCCGACAAGGTATTTACAAAAATTATAAGTTTAAATCAATTTTTTTGGTTTGGTATGTATAAACATATTTATTCTTCAATTTTTGTACGAACATTCCGTAACCAGAGAAGTAGACAACGCTGTCGCTGCTAAGGCTTCTGGATTTTACTCCGACATGGAATCATTTGCGTGTGATTTATATTTAACAATGATGATAGAAATTTTTGATCGTGTGGAAATTTTGAATGCAGATCTACAGAAATCTAATCTATCTGTTATTGAATCGTATGCGAAGATAGAAGCAATCACTGATGTTTTGTACTGTGCTCGAGAGTCAAAATTCGAAGAAATTTTGCGGGAAAGTGTGCAGTCAGGTACTAACTTTGAAACCAGCGAACCTCAAATCCCACATCAACGCAAAATTTCGATCAAGGTAAGAGTGAAAATCTCCGATTCGAAACACCTCAAGATTTTCTCCGAAAATCTTATTTTAATGGACCAGTTAAAGAGTCGATTCGACAACGTTTCCACCCACTTCTTCAAATCGTTAGAACGATTCGCTTTGAGACAGCTCACAAATGTAGCAAAAATTATAAATTTCTACAATCTTGATTTTGACCAAGAAAGATTGCAACTTTTGAAAAGGCAAGATGAGGAGGCAAAAAATTTAAGAGAGGGTGTAGATTTTTTACAGAAGTACAAATGGACTAGAGGACTCATACCAGAGTTTGTACGCTTCGTTCGACTAATCACAATTTTTTGGGTCGTCCTGTTCAAATGAACGAAGTTTTTCGGCCTTATGCCGACTCAACAGTTACATAAGATCGACAATGTTGCAAGATCTATTAAATAACATTGCTATTTTACATGTATGTAGCAACCTTACTGAAGAACTTGATTTGGAAAAATTATTGAATCGTTTCATTTCCAAAGAAGCAAAGCGCATTACATTACTTAGGGCCTTACACCTCGTCGACGGCTAAGGTCATTAGAGGCGGGATGGGACTGGGGACAAGGAACGGGAAGGAATACGGCCATGGTTTTTTTTTTTTTTTTTGAAGGAAGCATCCCGGCATTCGCCTGGAGTGATTTGGGAAAACCATGGAAAACCCAAATCTGGATGCCCGGACGGGGATTCGAACCCGCGTCCTCTCGAATGCGAGAAGCGCATTACAGTTTTTGCATTGCGCAATTGATACTGATTAATAGTAAATTTAAAAATAACAATGTTTCGTACATAGCTAAAATATAATTAATAAATATATTAATTAATAAATTATATGATGAATTTTTAAATTCAATTTCTAGTTTTTCTCCTATAAATTTCCCTTAAGAATTAGATTCAATAGTTATCACTATTACTATTTTAGGTAAGATTTTTCAGGGAACTACCCCCCCCCCCCTCTTTTCTTGCCTGACTACCCACCCGGGCCTAACACGAAACGCCGGCCCTGGCTGTGTGTCTATCACGATAGGATTATATTCGACTTTGAGATTTCACAATGACTGGCTACCTATGTGTTGATGTAATTAATTGATAATGTGATAAGTACTGAGGTGTATGGCAAAAACATGTCATCCTTTGCACACACTCTAACGTCTGTCTGATGGTTTTTTGGTCAGTTATGTTTGTGTGTGAGGTCTAGTATGAGTATGGGAGTTATGATATTTGTCTGATGACCATGTGTCTACTCGTGATACTCGTGGTACGTGGGGCAAATATTACTGAATAGCAGAAAAGGCTTGTGGCGTGGGATAGAGGTGGTGAACAGCTTTGTACATATTACCAACGATACTGACTGGCACAGAGTTCGGTAGTGTGAGTTAAATGATATGATGTTGATGTGAGGAGTTTGTTACTTGGAACACATGTTAATGATGATTTTTTTTCGTCAGTCTTGAGCCATGGGGGTTCTGTCCCACTTTTTCTTTTCCATGATTGGGCTCGTTGTTGTGTTGAGCTCGCTGTAGGCATGGATATATGTGTCTGTGTGCGTAAGTATGGTGATACCTTCCTTAAACTCATTTATCTGGACGTATGAATTGCTGTTCCTCCCATATGTTTGTGCTTGTGTGGAAACGTATGGGTTTGTGGGTGAGACCTAGTATGAATATGGAGGTTATGATATCTGTCTGATAGACAAGTGTCTATTGTAACTCATGGTACCTGGGTCACATGTTACTAAATGACAGAAAGGGTTGCGGTGTGGGAGAGATGTGGCTGTGATTTCAAACTTCACACATCCTGTAACTCTTCAGTTTTTCCTCCAGTTATGTGTGGTGATGAATGGAATTGTTTGAATGCATTGACATGTTAGTGTGTATGTATGTGTGTCTTTCTATGATTTTTGGCCAGTCATGGGTGTTCTGTTCCACTTTTTCGTTGCCATGATTGGGCTAGTTGTTGAGTCGAGATCGCTGTAGGCCTGGAAATGAACGTGTGTATGCGTCTCTATCTCTGTGTGTTTTTTTCGTAAATGTGGTGATACCTTGCTTGTGTGAGGTGACGTACAGATTTTTGGTTGAGACCTAGTATGAATATGGGAGTTATGATATCTGTCTGATGACCAGATGTCTACTGCTACGCGTGGTACATGTTACTGAATGGCAGAAAAGGCTTAGGTGTGGGATACACGTGGTGGTGCTGATATAAACAGTTTTGTACCTAGCACACATGATACTGGATGATAGTGAGGTCTATAGTGTGAGATAAATGAGATGATGCTGATGTGAAGAGTATGGTACCTGGAACATATGTTACTGATGATTTTTTGGTCAGTTATGAGTCATGGGGGTTCAACCCCACTTTTTCGTCGCCATGATTGGGCTGGTTGTTGTGTCTAGCTTGCTGAAGGCATGGAAATATGCGTCTCTCTCTGTGTCTGTATGCGTAAATATGGTGATACTTTCTATAAACACGTCTGTCTGGACGAATGATTTTGCTGTCCCTCCACTTATGTTTGTTTGTGCTAGTGTATTGAGATGTATGGATTTGTGGGTGCGACCTGATGGTCAAGTGTCTATTGCAACTCATGGTACCTGCGTCACTTTTTTTTTACTGAATGGTAGAAATGGTTGCGGTGTGGGAGAGACGTGTTGATGGTAAATGTAATCAACTGGGCGTGATGAACACTATTTATGGTATAAACACTTAGGTTTATTGTGAAAACATGCCATCTTTTGCACACCTTCTATCTCGCCAGGCTGATGATATGTAAGGAGACTTCTGTTTTTCAGCCAGTCATGATGCAAGAGAGTACTACACCACTTTTTTGTTTCCATGATTGGTACCGGTAGTTGTGTTGAACTCTCTGTAGTCTTGGACATGTGTATCTGCGTCTCTCTTTGTGCATGTAAGCGTAAGTATGGTGATACCTCGTCTGTCTGATGATTTTGGTAACGATAGTTCTGTCCAGTTAATCAGTGGTAACGACAATTCTGCCCCCACTTCATCGTTTCCATGATGCTTGCTGTTAGTTCTGTCGACCTCGCTGTATGTATGTACAAGTGTGTGCGTGTGTCTACTTCCTCTGTTAATTTGAGTCTAAAATATATGGTTATATTTTTTTTTTTTTTTGTAACAGTTTAACGTCCCTTTTTAACAACGTGGTCTTTAGAGACGGGAAAGGATGGGGGCAAGGAATGTGAAGGAATTCGGCCATGGCCTTTTGAAGGAAGCATCCCGGCATTCACCTGGAGTGATTTGGGGAAACCATGGAAAACCGAAATCTGGATGCCCGGACGGGGATTCGAACCGCCGTCCTCCCGAATGCGAGGCCAGAACGCTATCCGTTACACCACCACGCTCGGTTATATGGTTATAGAATTATGCTCACCATCAACGTGTGCTTCTAACCATTGCTTCAGGGCTTAGGCAATCTCCCATTTGACTGTACTCTTTACAGTTTACTGCCGGTTGTGTTGGCATACGAATTGTGTTTCTCACGTTTTTCACTACATAAAAATCATTTAACAGAGAGGGTGATGAGGGAATGTACCAGAGAAGCGAAGGACTTGGATACAAACCCACAATCAGACCATTGTTTGTAAATAGTGTAGTATGGAGTCCAAATTTTTAGTACATCAAATGCAAGGTGCAAAATATGGCTGCTAGATTTATTAGTGGAAAATATTCAACAAGTGCCTTAATAAAGGAACTGGACTGGATGTCATTGGGAGATTGGAAGAGTGTCAGGGGCTGTATGTGGTGTATAATGCTGTTAGAATGGATATTGGAGGAATAATTCTGAGTGGTGTATGGAGCCTAAGTTGGCAATGACCAAAATCTGGCATTAGACTTTAGATGATGAGGCCTGAGTGGATAAAATATCCAAACACCCACTTTGACCTAACAATTTACGACAATTCAAGCGTGGGTACTATCTTCGGCGCAATAGAACTAGTGTCTGCACCTATGGATACTTGTCGATGTGTGGGGGTCTTCTATGAAAATGTGGGTTATGATGTCTGTTTGATGACCAAGTTAGCTAACGGCATTATGTCACTTTTATCGTGGTTAGTTGGATGAAGCATGCAATTATAAACAAATGTCACACTTGGTCCTGAATCCGAAGGTTGGCGTTAGATGGGAACATTTTAAACCGAATGGAGAACTCCCCTGGGTCCTGATTTATTGAAAAATAATTTCCTGGAAAAGGGGAGAATTTTCCTGGAAAACTGCAGTAGAAGCACCTTAAGTGAACATGTTGGTACCTGGCTACTGATTAGGAGAATACTCTGCGAATTTTTGGTTTACTTTAACGCACGAACAAAAGGTAACTGATCTGAGGTTTGAATGGGAATCATTGGAAAACAGAATGAAGTTTGGGGAAGTGCTGTGGGTACGTTGGCGATGAGTCTAGAGGTGGATCTTGGTGAAAGAATTAGGAATAGTGCACTGGATTTCTTCTATAAGAGGCACCGGCTGCGGGGTGTAATCAGCCATATGCTATATGGAAGGCTCTAAACAGACTAAGAACTGAAGTGTCCCGATGTAAATATAATATTAAAAAAATGGGGGTACACTAATGACAACGATCTATGTGAATGTGGTGAGCTTCAGAACCCACAACATCTTCTGATATGCAGGAATCTCCCTGAAACCTGCAACTGCAAAATATGGCTGCTAGATTTATTAGTGGAAAATATTCAACAAGTGCCTTAATAAAGGAACTGGACTGGATGTCATTGGGAGATTGGAAGAGTGTCAGGGGCTGTATGTGGTGTATAATGCTGTTAGAATGGATATTGGAGGAATAATTCTGAGTGGTGTATGGAGCCTAAGTTGGCAATGACCAAAATCTGGCATTAGACTTTAGATGATGAGGCCTGAGTGGATAAAATATCCAAACACCCACTTTGACCTAACAATTTACGACAATTCAAGCGTGGGTACTATCTTCGGCGCAATAGAACTAGTGTCTGCACCTATGGATACTTGTCGATGTGTGGGGGTCTTCTATGAAAATGTGGGTTATGATGTCTGTTTGATGACCAAGTTAGCTAACGGCATTATGTCACTTTTATCGTGGTTAGTTGGATGAAGCATGCAATTATAAACAAATGTCACACTTGGTCCTGAATCCGAAGGTTGGCGTTAGATGGGAACATTTTAAACCGAATGGAGAACTCCCCTGGGTCCTGATTTATTGAAAAATAATTTCCTGGAAAAGGGGAGAATTTTCCTGGAAAACTGCAGTAGAAGCACCTTAAGTGAACATGTTGGTACCTGGCTACTGATTAGGAGAATACTCTGCGAATTTTTGGTTTACTTTAACGCACGAACAAAAGGTAACTGATCTGAGGTTTGAATGGGAATCATTGGAAAACAATGAAGTTTGGGGAAGTGCTGTGGGTACGTTGGCGATGAGTCTAGAGGTGGATCTTGGTGAAAGAATTAGGAATAGTGCACTGGATTTCTTCTATAAGGAAGTGGGTAAATTTTCTATGTCTTTCTTAGACACACCAACAGGACGGACATTACATTCACAGACACACAATTTCATTACCCCTAATTTTGAAATTTGTCCTGGTGGAGGAACATCAAAGAGGCACCGGCTGCGGGGTGTAATCAGCCATATGCTATATGGAAGGCTCTAAACAGACTAAGAACTGAAGTGTCCCGATGTAAATATAATATTAAAAAAATGGGGGTACACTAATGACAACGATCTATGTGAATGTGGTGAGCTTCAGAACCCACAACATCTTCTGATATGCAGGAATCTCCCTGAAACCTGCAATATCGACGACCTTTACAGGGCAAACGAGAAGGCCATCAAGATTGCGGAATTCTGGTCACATTCTATATAATTGTGTTTATAGTTAATATTAATTAATTAATGTTATTTGTTTTTTCAACTTGTTATGTCCTGGACACGAGAAATATAAATAAAAATATAAATACCCCTAATTTAATACATCCTTTAAAATACACGGACTGTAGGTGACACTCGTGAGTTATATTATATTGTTCATAATGAAAAAGTGAGTTTGTTTCCCGTCTCTTCGTCGGTGAATTAATTTTTAATGTCTGCCTGCTTCGATGAACGGAATTTATGTTAACAGCGAGGTCTTTAGAGACGGGAAAGGATGGAAGGAATTCGGCCATGGCCTTTTGAAGGTAGCATCCCCGGCATTCACTTGGAGTGATTTTGGGAAACCATGGATGCCTGGAACCTCCGTCCTCCCGAATGAGAGGCAAAAACGCTAAATAATTTCATGAAAACAGGTACACATAGAATTTATATCTGGAGTTTATGACGCTTTTTTTCCCGTTAAAAGGAAACATTTATGCTTTTCGACTTATTTTTTTAGGCGTGGAAATTACGTAACTTTACGGCTTTTTCACAAAACACTTAAACACCGCGGCCGGACTCGAACCGGCGACCTTCGGCACTCTAGCCCCAACACTGCCGAGGTCGTTTTAATGTGGACTTTTTTTTGTTTTTAGTAAAATTGCAATGATTTATGCTTAAGTACCGAAGAAATTGGACGCCCTAATTTCTTTGTCCGCCAGCTATGCTTTCACAATGGTGGATGGCCTAGCTGTATCGCTCTGTAATGGAGCCATTTCGTAACCTGTCGGACTCCCGAGCAAACGTCGAAATATTTCACGCATATTGGGACACCCGCTCCATCTAGCGGCAAATGTCTACTACCGTGTGCTGACCTCTAGCGAGAGTTATGCAAGTTATCGCGCATGTCGCAACAGGGTCTCGGCGGCCGAGCAAGTGCGTACATGTCGACACCTGTTCAAATACGCCTTAGGGCTGGGTTTTCCCCCGCTGGCTTTCTCTATCCTGGGGGAGTGGAATATCTGCGCCCAAAGAAATTAAGCCCTTGGGAGATGCTGCCCTCCCAGCGGCCGGTTGAGGAACTAACGTGTGACGTCATACGACCTTGGCCGCCATTGGTCCATTAGAATTTCCCGCCATCCAACTGTGACGTCACGCGGACGAGTGGAGTCTCTTCCGGGGCCGGCTTAAGATCTTTTGTCCCAGGAAAGACAAGTCCTCCCTACTGATGTTTGTGAGCCAGATGAGCAGGAGAAGGCTTGTGTGACTGACGACAAAATTGTTAAGAAAGATACTGTAGTAAAAGAAGAAATAATGTCAGTAGAAGAAGATGGAAGACAGCGAGGAGCAGTACTTGAGGTGAAAGAAACATTTCAGAAGACAGAAGCAGTGAAGCCGGAAACTTTGCCGGAACGGAACCTTAAAGTGAAACATTGTATGATGGTAAATGAGAACTATCCATTATGTAAAGACACAAAACAGAAGGTAATTAATGGGAAGAAAGAGACTAGGCAGAATAGAGGATACTATGTGAAGCCAGAAGAATGGTATTTGCTGAGAGAAGAAAGTTGGAAGAGGCACAGGAAGAAGTTACGGTTATATGATGAAGCAAAGAATGTAAATAAGAAGAAAGGAGGAGGAAGAGAAGAGAGTTGGAAGAAGCGTAAGAAGAAGCGGGGTTTAATGCTGTTTGGTGAAGGAAGGAATATTGTAAAGAAAAAGAAGTAGGTACTTTAGGTGGAAGGGGTGAGGTACAGTCTTCAGTTGCCTCACTGCGCATGATGGAAACATCCATGCATAAATGCCTTATCGTTATGGTAGGTTTAGGTTTTCAGGTTGTTTGGTCATCACAATTATTTCTTCTATGGTATTGTACAGTTGGTGTATCAAATGTCTTTTGAGGTTGTGCGCAGATTAGCGACCCGCACACGGTTTGTTTTGGTGCAGGCACCGGATAGAGGGGCCCACCTCACAGCACTGTCGCATCTACCGCACCTCCAAGCTTTAAGTGTTGCCATGATTTAAGTAAGTTTTCAGTAGTTTCTTGTAACAATCAATCGCAGTCGCAATTAGAATGTGTAAGAGGCTGTGTCAATAAGTTAGTGAGGAAAGGACTTTTGGTAGTTGGGTACAGATTGGTGACCCACGTAGTATTAATACACAGTTGCTGAAGGCATTCTTGCTGGTTTGTGTTTCCCAGTAATTTTGGCCCCTAGGATGGACAATGTACTTAGAAGTGCGGTTTTCCCTTTCATTAAAGTGTTAAGATCATTAAGTGTGGCGCAGCGTAATGTCAGTTTGCGTCTTTCCGCGTGTGGAGTAATCAGTGTTGGTGTACAACAGTCAGTGAATGAGGCACCTGCCTGAGCAGGGCACACTGTCAGTGCACTGTCGAAGTAAACAAGGCACGATTCAGTGCATGTGTCATACATCAGAAAAAAAAGAGAGGAAAAATTGTTGTCAAAATATATTGTAACTCAATTGGTAATTTCTTGGTTATATGTCATGGATCTAAGCAAGGACATATGGACATTGAAAGGTCTGATGATTTGTTTAATGCAGTTTCAGACTGTGTGTGTTATTCTTAATGTGTATGTAATTATGTTAGTTTAAGGATAAGCAAGCAGCCACCCAGACTTCCCTTTATGTTTGGTAAACATTTAATCTTGTATTTTTTTGTAAAATGTTTCTATGTATATGTGAACAAGTGTGGTTTGTGATGACAAAAGTCTGTGCTTTGTCAATGCCGACTTTTGCCACATTGTAACGGTGGGGGTGTAACGTAACCATGAACGTTACGGTTATATTTGGAGTGGATAGTGTAATCTGAGAGGTATGTAAGGTCTTTGGCGGTGGGCGAGCGCCGAGCGTGGTGAGTCGGGGAGTTAGTGATTGTCAGGGGTAACGTACGGAACAGCCGGCGGGAACGGAAGGTCTACGGCAGTGTGTTTATCCCGTGAATACATCGTACGGCCGCTTGGCGTGTGTTCCGTACTAAAGAACGCTGTGGGATGTGTGCTAAAGTATATATGGGACTATGAAGGTTCTTCCGAGAGACCTGATTCAATATAAACTGTGTTTAGTAAACTACTGCAGAATCGGACTATGGCGATTGTTTGTTAATTAGTTTCGAGAATTGTGCTCACTGCTTATTTAGTTGTTTTGACTGTACTTGAATCTGCTATCTTCGGTGACGAAGAAACATTAGTATTATTGTCTGGTGGCATGCTTGTTGACTGTGTAGTCTCAGGGGAATAAATCTACGAAAACTAGTACGCATATGTGTTTTCTTCTGTGACTTTAATTAACCAATTAGCATAGCCGAAAGACTGGCGACCGCACGGCAAAACGAACCTTTAATTAAAAGAGTAATTAGTGGTGGAAGAAAGCTTAAGAAAAATCGTGTTAGGAAGTGTAGCTGCTCAATTGCTTCAACGAACTTTTAACTATACAAACACGAATATCGTGAGTAGCCGTTACAAGTTCCAGGCAGTGCTTCCTCTTGCTGATCGTCCATCAGTGCGTGGAATCTTCCCACTGTTGATTCTTGCGGTTGCGATTCAATCACCTGCCTTTGGGGTGTTGTCATCTTTGGTTTCTGCCATTCACTCTCTTCGTCGACTTTGCTTGCTGCATCCTTAACAGTGCCAACTTTCTGGTTATGTGCGGCTGCCGAGCTGTGACCTTGAGATGCGATGGCCAAAGACCTATGTTGGCTGCAGGCTTGGAGGTTCTTGGCTGCAGTTGTTGTTTTTCTCTGGTTTACATTCCAAGGTGTGCTGGTTTGTGTCTTTTGGTTATCAGACTTGACTCCATAGTTCTTCCCGCTGGTGCAAGGAGGACTCTTGGTTGAGTCCTTACTTTTGTTTTCTTTAAAGCCTGCGATCGTAAGGGCGGGCTGATGGCGGTGTCAGCGGTTCTCTCTGCAGTCATCGATGCTGGTGCACCTCTTCGTATACCCTCCGAAAGTGCATCATCTTTGATGAGCAGCGAGGGGATGGCGTCGGCTGGGGATTTCCAGATCTCTTCCTTTTGTGTGTCGCTGTTCATGCTGCGAGAGATGGATCTGCTAATTAGGGCAGCAACCTTTGCTTTCGTTTCTGGCAGGGAGAGGTTCTTCCTGATTTCTTCCGTATCCAGCTTAGCGCTCTCTCTGTACAGAGAAAGGTCATTCTTTATTTCGTCCGGATTCATTCCTTTGACATTTTTTTTATCAAGCAACAGCGATTTGGAACTGAAGTTAGCATTTCTTGGTGATAATTCTCTGAAGGAGACAGGTTGTGCGGATACTCCTACATTTTGTACTTGGGAAGATCCATTTTCGGCTAGCCCGCTCCTTGTGGTATTTGTAGTCCTAGATGAATTTACCTCGAGCGGAGGAGCTGCGGTTCCTTCTTGCTGTTTTCCTATATGACAGCTACCTGATGCCGACATGATGCCTCCTAGATGGGTGTCGAGGGAAACTCAGGAATGCCGAAAGAGACACTTGTTGCCACCGTAAGGCGTTCCCGCGTCTCTTTGTGGCCCTAGCACTGACATGCGCGGGTTACTTCACTGCGTACAGGCCCTGGCACGATTGTACCCTATCCTCGGGGGACAGGGGAGGATGCCCCCTCTAACAAAATGGGTCTAGAAGGGTGATCCCCAAGCTCAGAATCCTGCAGAACTGCTGCCTAGAAGTTCAACGTCTCCATATCAGGCGCGCTCCCAACTCGCCGATTGTCCGACGTCTCCATTTAACGCAGACTACGAAAGAACATAAATTGAAGTCGGTGGGGCTGTGTATCTGACTTTGCTTTTTTTTTTAAGAAGCCCCTGCCCGACGACAACCATGCACAGAGTGGTGGCCAGATGGAAGAGGATGGCAAGCCAGGATAGGAGATAAGTGCGTGTGAGTGGCGTCTTCGAGACGGGTTTTTCTTGTTTATAAACTTCTCGGCAGTTATATTAGAGTTATAACTTTTCCAGTTTGTTACAATTGAGTTCGTTTCTATCTTTATTCCTAACCCTGCCTTACTGTCCATATTCTATTCGACTTACAATTCGTTGAAGCTTTTTTTGCACATCTTGTCCCTCTTGACACAAGGTACAAAAACTGCCGGATAAGATTTTAGACCACATGTCTTTTTTTGTGTCCCGTTTCCCCGCATTGGTTACATACAGATTCGGTTTGCTCACATTGTTTACTTACATGTCCTAGTTCAGCACATTTTACACACTTATACCTCTGTGTAATCTTTAACTGTTATCGCCAAAAATTCAAAAAATATTTTCTTGTGTTTCAGTAGAACATTTCTGATCCAAAATTATTAGCGGTCTTTTCTTCTGTTGGTAACCCACACTTCACTTCCTCTGCCAAACGGTTATTTTCTAATCGCTGTTTGTTTCTGCAATAACTGTTTTATTTTCTGTCTTGATTTTGATTATTATAATTTTCTGTCGCTGAGGTTTCAGAATCTTAGTTAGTTATTCTGCTACTTGTCTCGAGGTAATGTAAACCACGGAAGAATTCGTGGGTTTCTCTGTCTGAACTTGTATTTGATGCAGCCCCTGTGGCGTAACTTGTTTTCAATGTCTTGTCTTATTCGGTCATTGTCTTTTTCAAGTTCGCTTAGACTCCCCTCCAGATATGATGAAGCAATTGCCTATAGGGCAAACATCTCTGAGCACTGTCATCTTCGTGTCCGTGAGGGTTTTGCCTTGAAATTCATTCAGGAACTCGACTATGTTTTCGTACCTATCCGAAAAAGTCATTGCACACATCGGGTCCTTACCGTTTTCGCCATTACCAGTACTCATTACTTTTCAAGCAATCCCTTTTATAAGTATTAACAACAGGGTCCAACACAATGGAAACCCATTTCGTCAGAGACATGTTGTTAACTGATAGTACGCTATTTTTCGCAACAGCCTAGTAAAACAAAACTGTTACAATACCGGATGCAGTTACTGGAATCACAGCGAAATCCAAGCTGGTTTTAGGCAGACTTCTGTAACAGGAAGCACTATATCCCAATGACACTTGAGAACTTCAAAACTGTAACACCAACCAGCTGTATGAGACTTGCCACAAACGGGGCAACGCCAGAGTCTGTAAGCACAGCAGCAGCATCTAGATAACAAGAGAGACGTGACACAAGGGACGGACAGTCTCGAACCGAACCTACAACAGTAACTGGAAAACTATTTACAGAGCCAGAAGCTGCAAGCCTACCGCTCTGGCACGGCGGAACACGAGAGTCACGGCAGTCTTCAATCCACTGACCACAGACACAGCAACGTGGCTGAGACACGGCAACAGCGTACAACATATCAGCAGCAGAAGAGAGAGGAAATGTTACTATGAGGCATTGTTCACGCTAGAGTGTGCTACGTTTTGAAATTAATGGACTGACTTTGTTTAACAGAAACGTGAAACTGGTGTTGCCTATTCTCGAGTCGTTTGTGTAATCCTCACTACCTATTTCGTTCAATATACTTGCGTCACAGTAGTTAACTCGATCAAGAAACAATTTTTTAATCCACACTTTCCTATTCGTCTTCTCTAAAATTGTGTAAACAAGACAAAGTACCATCGTGTTTCTTTTTGTTCTCGTAGAAATAATGCGCGATGAGGCCACTTCTATTCCGCGAGAAAGTACGGGTGAAGACGACTGTTTGCAACATCTTGTTGGATCCTTTATTGAAGTGTAAGTGGGTGAGTGCATCCAACGGTAGTCATACTGCAAGGCAATTTGCTGCTTGCACGAACTTGAGTCTAATTACTGCGTGCTGTGTGGCGTGTCAGATAGTTCAAATGCGTCGGCCCCATATCACTCCAACGCCAGAGATGTGACTTATCTAGATAAAAGTATCTGAAATACAGATACAAGATACAAAATACGTATTTTTATCTTGTATCTAAGATACTTTTCTTAATCTTTATCTTGTATCTTGTATTTAGATACTTTTTCTTTGTATCTTTGTATCTTGAAAATACTAAATACTATTTCCGCATTTTTACGTTACGGCATCATAAAAACAACGGAATACATTCGTAAAATTCGTTAACTTACATCAAAAGACCTTCATACCTGTGAACTGTGAAAACCATAAACGAACACCTGCCTGTCTATTGTATGTTGTCTTTGGTCCGCGCCATATTTTACTGTGCCAAATCGTGTGTGGTATGTCGAAATCGAAATTTTTAGTGAATCATAATCGCGGACAACGGCATTGAAATGTAAGTAAATAAATAAACGAATCATTTTAATTTTATTTAAGTAGGTATATACCGAATTAGATTTCACTTGTTAAAACGGTAACAGATAATGGATCAAATATGTTAAAGGCCTTCGAAGTATTTGCAACATCAGATTCAGATATTTCAGCCACAAATCCTGAAAACATTTCGCATAAAGAATATCTTGAAACAAAACCACAAGATGAACCGGAAAGTGATAACTGTCTGCTACCAGGACATGAAAGATGCGCTACGCACACTTTGCATTTGGTCGCCAGTACAGATTTTGAACAAGCAAGACTGAAAAACAATTTTTATAAAAAAGTGCATGATGCAGCTTTAGCGAAGTGTCAGGCACTCTGGAATTTATGTTCTAGATCACCAAAGGCATGTGAAACATATTTGGAATTGACGGGGAAATCACCAACTTCTCCATGCGCAACCCGATGGAACTCTTATTATAATTCCATAAAAGACCTTTTATCAGTGCAGGAGTGTCTCAATGAAACCATGAAAAGCCTTAAATTATCAGCTTTTAAGGACTATGAACTTCAATCTTTATGGGAATATGTAAATTGTTCAAAACCTATAGCAGAAGCTATTCAAAGTCTGCAACGTGATAAAGATACCTACTATGGTTGTCTACTACCCAAACTAATGAGAATCCGGCATATGGTTAAATGCCTTAAAATGGAAAATCTAAGATATTGTGGCACTTTGTTAGATGTTATTGAAGAAAATTTAAATAAACGTTTCAAAAAGTTTTTGCAATTTGAGCCTGCAGCAAATGATGCAATATTAGCTACAGTGTCCCATTCGTTTTTTAAAATGAAGTGGGTGCCAAAAATGTTTAAACAGCATGTAAAAGAGCTTATCGTGATTGAAACACGGAAAATTAATCGATCTGAAAATCAAAAATCAGAGGCTTCAAAGGGTAGTGGAGAGGATATAAGAAAGAAGACAAAAGACGAATCTTATTACATGTTTTTTGATGACTCTGATTCCTCTGTTGGTAGTGCCACTAGTGGTGACAGTACAGAATCTACTGGCAGCATCGCTGACTTAGAAACACTTCAATACCTTAATAATAAGGACATCTGCCTAAAAAGTTTAAATACTTATCCAACATTCAAGAAAATATTTTTAAAATATAACACTTGTTTGCCAAGTTCCGCCCCTGTGGAACGACTCTTCTCTTTCGGGGGGATAATAATGAGACCCACCGAAGAAAAATGAGTGATGAGATGTTTGAAAAAACTTATTATACTTAAGTCTCATTTAAAACCTTAAGCAACAGTTGTACATTGTAGTAAAATATGTTTCTAAATAAAAATAATACATTTTGTAAAAAAGTATTTTATCTTAAAAAAGTATTTAGAAAATAAGTATTTTGTATCTTGTATTTCAAATACCTTTTCCAAAAGTATCTTGTATCTGATATCTAAGATACATTATTTAAATGTATCTTGTATCTTGTATTCAAATACTCTTTTCGAGGTATCTTGCACATCTCTGTCCAACGCTATGACTCAAGTCACACGGACAATGTAAAATAAATGACGAAAATTAATATCCGCATGCTGTTGTGTGTTCTGTGACAAATAAAACGAAAAGCTCCCTCCTGACTATGCTATGAAGTTTAACGACGCTCTCTAAATTGATAGCTTGTTCTGAACCGTCGCTCAAATGTAAGGGTTCCGGTCCAGGTGCATAAGGACATTTCAGAATTCAACACATCAACATACATTTGTCTGTACCAACAATGCACACGCAAACAATAGATGTGCGTGCTGTGTGATTGATGATTGTCTGAGATTTAAGTATTACTATAAGTAAATTCCAAGGAACTTCCCATTTATGCACAGGAACAAAGTAAAATTTAAGTTGTTGTTTAAGCGAGCTGATCTGTATGCGCAAATTTAATTGGAGGTATGTTGCATCACCCAGAGCAAAGCAAATTACTGGCAAATAGGTCCACTAAACGATGCATCTAGAAATTTCTATAGCTATGTTAGAAAACTGAGGGGAAGGGAAGGTATTCAGACTACTGTAAATAAGAACAGAATCGAAGTCACTGATGAGTGACTGGTTAAGTGAGACAACTAGGGACAATTATCCTGTGATGAAAGGAAATGAATCAGAGAATCCCTAAAAGTATAATGAGGAAACAGCAAAATTTGAAATAAATTTTCAGAAAATTATGAAGGAACTCAGAAAGTTAAAAAAAAACATAAAGGGGCTGGTGTAGATAATATTACTACAGATTGTGGAAGATTGTGGGATACAATATTGTACCTTACCTTGAAATTTTATGTAAAATAAGTAAATAAGTTTGAAATCTTGCTGCTTACCAGAAGACTGGAAAAGAGGGATAGTATTACCGGTTCATGTAGTAGGTGTTACAAATAGGGTTGAAAATAACTGGCCAATTAGTTTGTCATCAGTGATAGGTAAAATGATGGAGAGATTGATATGCAACTATATTAGAAATATCTGTGAGGAAAGAAACTGGTTTTCAGATCGACAACATGGTTTTAGGCAAAGATATTCATGTGAATCCCAGATGGTGGGCTACATGCAAGGTATTTAAGATGAATTGGACAAGGGAGTCCAAGTTTATAGTGTGTTACTAGATCTTTCTAAGGCATTTGACACAGTGAGCCATAAAATGGTTTTAAATAAACTATAATGTATTGGGACCGTTGCTGTTCATTATCCTAATGAATGACTGTGTTGATGGGTTACGGTCAGAATCCAGATATTTTGCAGATTATATAATGGCAAACAATAGGATCAAAACAGGTGAAGACTGTGAACAGCTGCAGTGACCTGGATAGAATATCTAAATGGGTAGGTCAGCATGGAATAAAGATAAATGCCAAGAAGAGTCAGCTTATGAGGCATACAGATAAAAAAACTAAAGGTAAATTATGATTATAGGGTGGGGTCAGAATTGCTTGTTGAAAGCTTGAAGTGTAAATATCTTGGCACAACGTTTGATAACAAACGCAATTGATAAGAGCATTTTGGGCAGGTGGTAGGAAAAGGTTACAAATTCCTTCATTTACCGGAGAGGGTGATGAGAGATTGTACCAGAGAAGTTAGGGAGTTGGGTTTCAAAACATTGGTTAAACCATTGGTAGAATGTGGTGGTGTAGTTTGGGACCAACATTTTGGTTATCAAATACAGGAGTGGCAAGGTGCAAAGACGAGCAGCTAGATTTGTTTGTGGAACGCAGGAACGAGTCGGTAACTGATATGATAAAGGAACTGGATTGGGTTTCATTGGAGGAAAGAGGATGGTGAAGCGGGTGCTGGGAATGTTCCGGACATATGTCGGTGATGGGGCTGGGAGGGATATTGGTCAAAGAATTAGAAATAGTGCGTGGAAGCGGAAAGGCGACCATGACCACAAGCTTGCGCTCGATTTTATGCATAAGGGAAGAGGGAAATTTTATTTCGTTAGTAAGGGTGTCAGGGACTGGAACAAATTACCAAGTGCAGTGATGAATAATTTACCAAAAACGCGTAATGAATTTAAAATTAAAATTGGTAAATCGGAAATGTAAATGGGGATGGAAATTAACATTCCAATTATAAGAAAATTAAAAAAGGTATATACAAAAAGGGATGATTAGATGACTAGGGGAATTCCCACCGGAGTGTTAGCTCCACCGCAATTAAATTAATAATAATAATAATTCACTTAAAATTCATAAAGTACGTACGTATTAATCCTGTAAACCGCACGTGACGCGAATCGATGCTAGTGCGTAACAATGCAATAGTAACATGTCCTGATTGTTTTAGTAACATTACTTTTACAGCTATATTCAATAAATGCAGGGGAAATCACCAATTTTCGACATTCTAAAGATTTCGGAGTGAAACCGTTCGGGTGAAGTATGGTGGAATCATGCTGTCCGGGTGTTGTAGTCACTAACTTCCAAAGTAAGGAGAGGAAGGAAGAGGGATTTGACACATTGATTAAACTTACAAGGGGAGAGATTTAAAAGTGCGGTTGACGCAGTGAGCAAGCTCTCAGCTTTAGCCCGTTGTCGCCGTGTCGAACCTCGCTGCTGGAAACTTTTTTTATTGTTTCAAATGAGTATGCAGATAATTCCTGGTAATCAGTTTCTACAATTGTGCAGCTAATAAGTTTTCTAAATGCCGTTTGTTGTGAAAAAAAAACGACGCTTACGAACTTCATTATGTTGTTCACAAAAAAAGTTATATTTCAAAAATAGAAATAATTGCTGCGGCAGGTATGAAATGCAAATATCGTATCCCGACCGTTGCAATTGAAGGACATGTGTTCATTCCCGCACCATGATACCGGAGTGTCGAAATGAGACGCTCTCGGTTTTACCACAGGAAAAGGCATTTAAAAACTTATTAGATGCATAATTGTTGAAACTGATTGCAGGGAATAATCTGTATACATATATGAATAAATGTATAAGTTAAAGACCCGTTGACGACGGCTTGTGAGGCAGAGAGCTTGCTCGCTGGGCGATGTGCACTTGAAAACTACCTAACGTAGGAAGTATTTCAACGCAACGGAATATTCTAATACCGATTTTCTCGACAACGGCAAAAACAACATGTTACTGCTTTCACTTTGTCAACTTAAACCTCTGGCCATGAGCGTTTATTACACACAGTGTGAATAGAATCTGAATTTTACAATTAGCAGCCTCCCATTGTTACTAAGTTCCGTGTACAATGTTAATATGAGGCGTATAAAGCTATCAGGGTAGAAAGCGATTTCACGTTTGGTGAAGATAAGGGGCAGATATTCATAAATTTAACAGTTTTAGACTTTTTATAACCTGGGATAAAACTTTATCTGCGTTCCAAATTTCAGTGTTATACAACTACGGGACCTTAGAGTTTTGATTATTATCAGTCAGTCAGTCAATGAGATGGTGATTGTATCAGTAACATAAGCAAAGCATAAGCGACAAAGTCAGTGTGTTTTGAATATAAATAATAATCAAAATAAGAATAGGAACTAAACAAGGGTTAGTGTGTTTGCTAAGGGTGCTGATGTCTGTACATGAAAGGAATTTGAGGCAGACAGTGTCATTCAGACTAAAGCAATTATCCTGCAAATATACGCCTAAACGTTTCAGGTTTGGGGTTTTCATTAAGTAAATGCTGGGTAAGTTATCAATATTAAACTTTCGTTATGCTTGCGGCGGAAACCATATATGTGTACTAAATTACTTTTTTCTTGGACCGCGAGAAGTAAGTAGAGTGCAATTATGGTGTCACGGTGTTATGGTCGATAAAAATAAGTTTTACTTCGCTAACTTCCAAAGTGTGGAGAGGAAGGGAATAAAATTTAACACATTAATTAAACTTAGTTAGCTCCGTCTATAATGTCAATATGAGCCATATAAAGTTACAAGAGTAGAAAGGGATTTTACGTTTGGGATAAGTAACGGGTAGTCAGGGTCGTAGCATTGTGGGGCAATGCCCTACCTTAAAATTCCAATGCCCTACCTCAAAAGATACCATCAACTAAGATAATATGCTATTTACCTAAACTGTTTGTTCATAGTATGAAATGATGGGAAAAAATTAATTTACTACTAACACAGTAACATATAAACAATTCCGAAATAACTACAGTTCGTCACTATCATATATACCAATTCTTTATTCTGCTCCCAGATGCCATTTGAAGTATATATTGTCTATGATGTTCGTTAGTGAGCTGTAGGTAAAATGTTTTAGGCAGTTAGTGACAATTTTTTATTTATTGCTGTGAACTGAAGAACAATTGATTTTGCGATGGGTATACGGGCTTTCTTTAGCAAAAAACGAAGAGTTGAAGAGGAAATTGACCAAGAAGGACCTCTTTTCTCAAAACAGTGGAAGCACAAAATGAAATTATCACTCCTAGTCCTATGGAAACAGATTTGGTGAAACATGTTGGTAATGTTAGCTGTAGTATTCCCTCTGATATTGCACAAATCGGAGAACGGATAAAGCAAGTTAATTTAGATGTACATCTAAAAGAAAATAACAGGACCTTTGTAGTGGTTGTAGAATTCAGTCGAGAAAAATGCTGTTGTTTGCTACTCTTGCCAGCAATTATTATGGAAGCAAACAGACTATACACATACGCAGGATTCAGAAACTTGAAAAATTTCACTGATTAAAAATCCATATCTCATACACAAGCCATGGTGATGTGGCAGGACAAATTCATATAATATCTACAACTAGCAGTGATGAAACGTTAATACGTCGAAATGGATTTTAAAAAAATAGGTCTTATATGAAGTCTATTATTGAAGTAATAGAATTTCTAGTTGTTAATGAATTGGCTTTGCGTGGAAATTATATTTTGGAGGAAGAAAAGAACAAGTATTATTTAATAATTTGTTTGAATACACATGCATGAAACATTCGAATTTGAAGGAGGCTATCAGTCATATGAAACAAACTGCAACGTATCGTTCACCCGAAATTCAAAATCAAATAATTTAAGCAATGGTTCAAGCAGCGCGAAGTTCGATTGTTAAAGATTTTGAGGAATCTGACGTGAACTGGTTTACTCTAATGGAAGATGGGACGAGAGACAAAAATAACCGAGAATATATTGTAATAGCAATTCGTCAATGACTCGCTGCTGGCAGTTACAACTATTTAAAACCTTGATGCAGCCACTTTAACCGAATTAACATTAAATACGCTTACGGAAAATAACTTTGACTTCTCTGGTATGCTATGACGGCGCAAGTGTAATGTTTTGGAAAATTTCAGAAGTTGCAACCAGAACAGAAAATAAATTTGGCCAAAAAATTCCTCACATCCACTGCTACAAACATCTTTTGCATTTTATAGACACCAGGACAATCTCTGAAAAGACTTTCATTCGCCTTTTTTTTATCAGTGCACCATGTTACATGAATTCTTTCACCATTTCAAAACAGCTGCCTCATATGGTGGTAAAAGAAGGATTAGCTGGCTCCTCGAATAGCATTGGTCAGGACACTTGGCAGTTACAAAAGTTGTAAACAATAATTATTCATCAATTTTGACGACATAAGATGTAATTAAAAAAGACAGATTGAATGGTGATGATATCGCTAAGAGTGTTGGCATTAAAAGTCATACTCAACTTGGAATTCCACAGAAAATTGAAAGATAAAAACACCCACTTTCCGCATCCCCATGGTTAAATTGCAGATAACCTATACCTGATGGGAATGTCGAGTTAGGCAAATGTAGCCGCGACATTAGTGCACATGCGCTGCAATTTGAGAAATCTTCATTTGGCAACCAGACGGTATGGAGATTCCCCAGTCAACATTGCCATATGCATTTAATTAAATTTTGCACACGTATTCAGAACGTTTAAGAGTGTAGAGTGCGGTAAATTTTCTATATCTCCACCTTTCCCACGGGTGATGGTCTCGGATATTCTGTGACGTGTCGACATGTTTTGAAGAGTGTACTGTTTTGGCGCAACTCGATTCTTCATCACAAAGGACGGGTGTACTCTGTGGGGGATCCATTCCTCAAGGATGGAATTAGTAAGATTAACAGACGGTGTTTTATTCCTGGAACAAACGAAGTAATCACGCTGAGCTGTGAAGTTAAATGGAATGTAAAAGGTGTGTAAGTATATGACACAGCGTATATTTCTCTGTTTCTAGTGAATCACTGATGAAAACTTTATACTTACCAAGGATGGCGATTTTAATGGTCTTTAGGCCTCTTGGTCAGGAGTCCTCACCCGTATTAATAGCGAATGAAAGGGTAGAAGGGTGGTGCTGAACGTCAAATAATCAACTACACAGTTTAATTGAGTTTTCTTTCCTCGAAGACATTTGTAATGTGATTAGCAACGTTTAAAGGTATACATCTTGCGGCATGGAATTTCATAAAGTGCAAGGCACTAAACGGTGATTGATTGAAGGCAAGAGAAGCCTATGAACAAAGGAGACAGCGTAAAAACTCACATTAATCTGGATTGCTGTAGTATTGAGTCGCAAGTGATTTATTGAATTTTTAAACAAAGTACAGATAAGTGCCCTCAATTTGTGATTGCTCACCACAGTTCTTACGAAAGCATAACATAAATTGGTCTGGGTTGACCTTGCTGGCAAAAATTACGAGTGTGATGAAATATTTTATACCAATGACAGCAGAGATAAGATTAGAGAAATAAGGTGTCGTACAGATGCTTATACGAAATAATTCTCCCCTCGTTCCATTTGATGAGTTTTGCCATGCTCGAACTGGTTTTTCTACCCTTGGAGCTGGTGTGGGAAAGGCTATCAGAAATGTGTATACAGAAAGAAATAGGATTTCACATCTGCAACTTTCCATTAGACAATGATATTCATGTGACTCTAATTTAGTGGGCATATTTAAGATAAAATGGGCAAGGAAGTTAATGCCTTAGCACTAGGATTGAAATGCACAAAGTTCATCGAATTTGCAGACACATACATCAGTAAACCTCTTCAATGCCTCTTTGAGTGTAAAACATTGGTTGGATTCTCATGTGTTTCATTGCACCTAATTTAATATATCCTTTAAAATAGTGTGAATGTGGCAGAAATAGCGAGTTATCATTAATGCTGTTAACTATTAAATATATTGGAATCCCACCGTACTGACGCGTATATGTATTCCTTATATCCTCGTGTTATTCGGAACTGGAATGCACAGAGTTTTTGTGAAAGCACCCTCCGCCAATTTCCACTCTGTGAACTGCAGAGTGTAGCTGTGAATAAGAGTTATGTCATGACATTCCATTGTAATGCCATTATCACATTTTAAACGTAAAATTTGGGCTTTGACATGACGTGTAGTTTATTTTTTAACTAAATACAAAGTCTAAAGCAGTTTTTCTGTTCTCTCCAGAATTAAAACAACATTTTCGATTATTGTTTTGAAAACACGTATTTTTGGAAAGGGATTTTTGGATAAGTGATTCTTAGATTTTTACTACAAAAACTGACATATAATAACTATCTTCATCTCGTAATAATTTCTTCTTGAACCAAAGTGAATGCTGAAACATTTCTATGTACACCTGCTGTTGACTTATGGCGCAACCCACATTCCTTGTTGATAGCTGGACTCCTGAACAAATAAACACGAAATTCACTTGAAAATAGGAAGCCTAACGCTCTGTACAAACTTCTGCTCGAAAATAGGTGACTGCAATCGCACGAACGCTGTGAAGTCCACAAGCCAGACACCCAGTAATGACAGAAATAATGGGACTGCTTTCATAATGGTGGGTTTCACACTGTAATGGAGCCATTTCGTAACCTGCATTGCTTGTCCGAAACTTTAGACTCCCGAGAAAACAATCGCCGCTCACGCGGGGAACGCATACTAAAGTGATTCCGTCACGCGCGTGGCTTCTCAAACATCGACGGGGATACCTAAATATTTCTGTAAATACCTCTCACATTTAGCAATGGTGGAGCCCAATGCGCCGGTATGTGCTGCCAGCTGGCGACAGTTATGCGGCAGGCGAGCGTCCGTGTCGCAAACCGAGTTCCCGTGTACAAACTCGTGTACAGAAATAGCCCTAACCTCTGGGGGAGGAATTAGACAAGGTTGGAATGGAATGTCTGCGCACAATGAAATTAAGAGCTCGGGAGGTGCTGCCATCTTCGGTCCGAGCACCGTGACCCAGAACGCTGATTGGATGATTCAAAAGCCCGCCAGGCAACCATTGGTCGCTCACCACGTCACAGATGGGAGACTAGGGAGGTACCCCCACCATCAACCCAGTGTCGCCATGGGTTTTCCAAAAAATCTCCAGCCTCCCTAAACCCCATCTACTTAGTTTACACTGATTGGTGGGAAGTCCTATCGCTGTTAACAAAATCTTTATATTTTAAACTTTTAGTTCACATTGCTACAAAAGTGTGTTTTTAGTTTTTTAAATTGTAATTTTATCTTTCTTTTTAGTTAGGTAAAAATGGTTGTCGTCAGCAAGGCCATACAGCCATAAAAACTAAGTTCAAAATTTAACCTTGCCAACGGTGATTAAATCTCATCAGAGGCAGCCGACCTCTAAGGTGGTGAAGAAGACCAACAAGATGAGGTGCACTATTTAAAGGATGAAATTCTAAAGAAACTTTTTCTTTTCTAAAAGCATAGCCAGTAATTTACAGAATGTAAACTGTTAACTGTTCAATAGAACTATGTTAATCTATGAAAGGATATTGCCCTAATGTCCGGCAGAGCCACTGGCCGCAGACAGTCATTCAGGTACATTAGATTAACAGATTACTTTAAATCCAATCTCTTATTTTTCAGATATGATTCAATTCTCAGCACGCTTGTGTCAAGTCGAGGTGTGTCACGGTACAGTATGCGGTATCTGGCCCAATCTCAACAGTACACATACACAACATAGACGCAAAATCTAAGGAATCCGATCAAAATGGGTGAATCTGGTGTCATAATTTATCATGAGCGTTAGTCCCAAACTCAGCATATAAATTAAAACGAAGTTTGTGGTCAGTATTTCAACTCTATACGCTTACGTAGTTGCAAAGCGTTAATGCCATTAGCATAGACGGATTTATCAAGGATGTCAAAAATTGGATAATGTACATATCTGATTCGATATATGTGCTAGACTGAAAGTATTAAATGCCTAGAAATGGATAGAAGTATGATTGGATCATGTCTGGAGAACTGTGTAATACATCCTTCAAAAAAAGAGGGGGGGGCGGGAGAGAGAGGGAAACCCTGAATTTAGCTCTTTGGAGAGTAGTACTGATGTGCTTCTATCGTGGGTGTGTCGATGTGACCCGCTTTCGTCGACATTGTTCAATAAAATCCTCGTGAGTTGCTGAAAGAGACCTATATTTTTACGCAGACACCAGCTTACACACTTTCAATCTGCTATCGCACACTTCAGTACACATTTTATGGAAATTCTCTTGTGCATCTAACATGTCAAAATTTTAACGATTCTTGTTCTTGAAATGTCCAAAGTTCTATCTGCGACTACCAATTCGTGAAGCCTGTCACCGACTGGCTCTTCATGCTCTACTTTGTAGGCAGGGGACCAGTGCTCGAAATTGACCGGGCGTTAGGCGTAATTACGCCTGAATATTTTCGTTTTACGCCTGCAATCTCCTTCAAAGGTGCATCAAAACCTAAAAAATTACATTTCGGAACTTGCTTTCAATTTTGCGTGTTCAAGGTTAAATACTAATAATTAATTTCAATTCTTGTGGTTTTGATCTATTTCAAAGTTTCCAGTAATACTTTTCTGAAGTTCAGAAGTGGCAATGGAGTAGGGGTAAGTACCGCTAAGTGAAAAAAAAGACAATTCTAGCGCGTACGTTATTTTTCTCTGTTATTCGCTTAACAAATGAAGTAAAAAGATGTCTCGTAAAATTACTGAATTTTTACCATTCGTAAAGACAAGTATTGGTGATAGAAGTGATACAAGTACCGATAAACGAGGACTGCCAGAAAATGAAGAAACATCAGCTGCTAACAAATCATCAGGCCCCTCAGCTACTAACAGTAGGCCTGCTCCGAATTCACGCAATCCAGGTCAACAAGCAAGTAAACGATCAAAAACAGTTCAAAATTTATCAGCTACTATGCCTGTTGTTACCACCAGTACATCGACAACTAATGCCGTGGGTAAACACACATTAAGTAAGTGGCAAAAAAGTTTTCCTTGGTTATCAATAGGACAAGGCAGCGAAAATAGTATGTTTTGCGTCGTTTGTAGGCTGTTTGCGAATTCATCTTTAACGAGTTTCGTAAATGCAAAGGTTATATCTAAATTAGAAACAGTTAAAAAAAACATGACAAAAGTGAAGTCGATCAGAATTCGTGTGCGGCAGATGTGGTGAAAAAAAAAATCATTGCATACACCGTTAGCTCTTACGTTGAGTGCCATGAGTGACAAAGTACACCAAAAAATTTGTGTTTTATTTAATACTGCTTACTCTGTTGCAAAAGGCAACTTTGCGTTCACAGATTACCTACGTTTGTTAGAGTTACAAGAAAAAAAAACGGTGTCGAAATTGGTTCAGCATACAGAAATGACAAGTCGTGTACTGTTTTCACCAGTAATATAGCATCAAATTCACATAGCCAATTACAAGTAGTGACTGTATATCAATTATGTGTGACGGATCAACTGATAAGGGTGCAATGAATGTGAAATCATCTATGTAGCATCTTTTAAAGACGGGCAGGAACGAGTATATTTCTTAAAATTAAAGCCATTAAGTGACGGATCAGCTAAAAGCATTTTCGAATGTATTTTCGACAGTTTATATGAAATATTCTTGGAAAGAGAAACTTTTAGGTGACTGTCTAGATGCGGCAAGTGTTAATATGGGTGTTAGGAATGGTGTGGTTGCAAAATTGCGCAACGTGTGAGGGAATATTATATCGCTGCATTGTATTGCTAATCGGATAGAACTATGCGTTTCTGATAGCCTCAGTGACATAAACTACGCTCAAACATGCGAAAAAGTAATTAAAGGTGTATACAATTTTTTTTTCTAAAAGTCCAAAGCATATAAAGAATTTAAAGATTTGGCTGAAGCATTGGATGAATCAGTCGTTAACCTGTCTATCATATCCACCAGGTGGATTTCTTCAAAAAACAGAGCTTTAAAAGCATCGCTCAGGAATTTCACAGTCACTGTTTCGTATTTTGAAGACTACTGTGCTGACAAAAACTACAATAAAATTCTTCAAGCAAAAGTGACGAACTACTTAAAAACTTTAAAATCAGTGCGGTTCATGAGATTTTTGTGCTTTCTGATTGATGTAACTGATGTTTTGTAAACATTTTCCAAAAATATTCAATATGAGAAGGTGAACATTGAGAAAGTGATGTCTGAACTTACAATTCTGCGAAATGAAACTGAAAAGTTTAATTGCTGCCAATGGAGCAACTCTGTCTCAATTTGATAAGGACTGTAACTTGGGTACTGGTACTTGTGAATATAAGAGCATAAAACTGAGTAAAAAGGGTCTCCAGGATTTTTTACGTGATTGCGAAGATATAATCAGAAATTTCCTGACAGGATTAACAAAACGCTTCGAAAATCTTCGAACTAATCGCAAGTTTAAAAATATACACATTTTTGATGCAATTAACATTCCAAATGAGGATATGTTAAATTATGGAGTAAAGGAGTTTGAAGAGGCCCTCAAGGATTTACCTGCAGCAGTGACCATAAGAAAAGAACAAGCTTCTGATGAATTTTTGCGCTGTAAAATATGGGCTAAGGACAAGAAGTCTCTATCAAGTCGTCAGCTTTAGAACAGAGTATATAGCGAAAATTGTGAAGACAACCAATAACTAAATTTATTAAAAATCATTTCATGTTTCTGTGTGCTTCCATTCACCACTGCAATATGTGAGCGAGATTTCAGTGAGCTTAACAACATGAAAATTGAGAAACGACATTGTTTGGATACCCTAAATGTAGATGACTTATTGCTCTTCAAAGTGAATGGATCTTCACTGCATGATTTTGATCCCAACCTAACTGTGGGTTACTGGTGGAAAAACACACAGACCCCTCGAAGACCAGAATTCCTTGATAAGAAGTGACACACAGCACTTCAGGTAAGGCCGTAAGGCATTTTTCCTGATATTGAAAGTGGAGAATCATTGCATTTACTATTCAGCTACGATATATTCAATAAACTGAATGTTTTTGTTTCTGCGATCTTATCGATAAATTCTACACAGAAACTGTGAAATCAAATTATTCTTAGAATTTGTACATCAAGGAAAATATTTTATATTTTTATTTTACATATTTGTATTTAAAAAAAATAATCCTCCGGTGATGAATCCGAAAAAAATTCGAAAATATTTGGGAGTTAAATCTCTGAAGATGAAGATCATTGTGTAAAATTCAAAAGTTACTGTCAAAGTACAATGAAATCAATAATCATATTAATTTATTTCACAATTTTGGTATACGATGTATTGGCACATGCGAACCATATTAATTTTTTCTGGGCCTGTTTACAGTTACATTGTGTTGGAGCAGGTTGTAAGCTATAACATTTGTATTTTCATCATTATAATATAATTACGCCTAACATTTTTATTTTACGCCTGAGTGTGAAAGTTAGGCGTAACAAATACGCCTGAATTTATAAACGAATTTCTAGCACTGCAGGGGACTCTCTTCCACTGTTACCACCACATCCTCACGGTTGTGTTTTCTGTTACACATAAATTTAATTTCAGCCCGGATTTCTACCTTATCCATCTGAGATTAAACGCGCACCTCATCTGGTTTCAGCACAATTTACAGAATGAAGCTTCGTTCCAGATTGTTGTAATTTTTTATAATGTTGTGCAATGGACTAAACTACTATGTAAAGTTTTCGTAAGGATTGGTGATTGTGCCAGACCACGAGGTTATATCACGAGTATTATCCAAGTATAGTAATCGTAAGTAGTATAATAATTCAGTAACATTTTATAATCATATCCGTTGTTTTTTTTTTTTTTTTCCTTCCTCCGCAGTAGAAGGTTCCGAAATATTGAGGCAAAGTACTAAACACCCTAGCAGCACGCGGTGTCATGGAGCGCTGGTGCTTATCTCAATGTGTAACACAGTCGGTTGATTGGAACATTGTCTTTTACCACAGTATTCAAATCCAGGATGATCTTAATTACACAATGGAAGTGTAGGATTACTGTGGATTGAAATTCCCAGGCAGACTGTGGTTATTGGAATTCTCTTTTAATTGCAGCCCATTTGTATGTAAGGATTGCAATCCCGCAGTGTTTTCAATCCCGCAGTGTTTTCAATCCCGCATTTGCGAATTACGGGATTGGTCATTCCCCCGGGATCCTGTGGGATACGGTTCGGTTTTTGAAGTGTTACTAAATTAAAAAATAAACTTCTATTTATTGAACTAATAAAATAATTTAAATGTTAAATTATAGAAATCAACAGTTAACAGTATTTAAGTCACCAACTACCGTTACTTTTTAAAAAATCTAGCCTAACTAAAATATACTTTATGCTTTTGCACTTCTTTTTTAAATACAATTCTAGTTATTAAATAAATAATGAAGTATGATAAATATTCAGATCACATTACAGTAAACCACATCAGTTTGAAAAATAATGAATCTATCTGCCAAGCATTCAAAATATCACTTTACTTGGAAAGAATTACGTATATGGTATAGCCAGCGGCGAAAGTGCCCTTTCTGCCTCCTCGCTCGTTTGTTCTATTTAAATGATTATAAAATGATTTCAAATGCTTAACAACATTCCGAAATTTTTTGAGACCATTCATTATACCTGGGAACCACTTCAGTCAATAGTTTTAACATTCTTTTTGTATTATTTCTACTTCCTTCTCAGAAACAATTCCATTTGTGTGTGTGTGTGTGTGTAAGTGTGTGTATGTGTGTGTGCGATCTGGGAGATTATTTTTTCAACAGGATGACATAATTCAACTTATAGCAATGCATACAACAAAACAAACCGGAGTTCTTATAAAAACATAGAAGTAAATCTGCTATACCTTGAATATCATGTTCCACGAAGCTGGACAGTCTCACGCGACGCACTGGTTAGTTAAAATAATAATAATAATAATAATCTTGTTTGGAAGGAGATCGAGTGTTCACAAATTTTTTAATACGATTTATCACAAGGAAGTTGAAGAAAATCATGTGAAACTTCGATCAGTTGTATCAGAAATTTCATTTTGTGGTCAGCATGATCTTCCACTTCGAGGTAAAGTCTATGAAGGTTCTATTTCACAGATCTGCTATTTTTTCAATTTCATTCTGGAGATGAGATTTTAAAAAATGTTTTAGAGTTGGGAGTAAGAAACTCCTTGTATATATGGCATAAAAATTCAAAATGAATTCATAAAGATTTGTTGCTATATTATGAAAAGCAAATTAATTGAGGAGGTGAAGTATGCTTCTCCTTTTTCGGTGTTACCTGATGGATATAAGTGGTACCTATGTGTGGAGCACAGCACTTTACGGTAGCGAAACATGGACTTTAGGAATACCGGAAAGAAAGAAACTTGAAGCATTTGAAATGTGGTGCTACAGAAGAATGCTGAAAATTAGGTGGACAGACAAAGTAAGAAATGAAAGAGTTTTGGAAATGATGGGTGAGAAAAGAAGTTTATGGAAGAAGCTTACGGAAAGAAGAGACAGGCTGGTAGGTCATATTTTGAGACATGCTGGATTGGTTAATTTGTTAGTGGAGGGAACAGTTGAAGGTAAGAACTGTAGAGGTAGACAGAGATTAGAATATATGAAGCAGATAATTGAGGACGTGGGTTGTAACAGGTATGTAGAAATGAAGAGGTTAGCACAGGATAGGAAGGGATGGAGGATTGCATCAAACCAGTCTAAAGACTGACGACAAAAAAAAAAATAAGTGGTACAGAGCAATTATCAATTGGTTGTAGTGATAAAGTAAAAATAAAAATCCAATAATTTGTGAAGAATTCTTGGGATATGTGCCGCTATAATAGTTGAACGCGAAAACCATTTCTGAAACTATTATTCATTTTCTATATGATGACAATTTTGATTTAAATAAACTCAGTAGGAAGGAAGAGCATGTTTGTATACACAAAAGAACTGTCAATCATCCGGCCACGTCGCCTTTATTGTTATGTAAATGAGGCTAGGTAACCAACTCTGGTTGGTCTTTTGTGACCTAATTCAAAGGAGATCGCTCCTCTTGTTGGAAGCTATAATTTATTTATTTATTTATTTTCAAATAGCCAATGGCAAATATATATATATATATAAATAATTACAATTCATCCATCACATTAAAAATAAAAGAGAAAAAACAAACAATGTGTTAATTTCAATGAATCCTTCACAAGAACATATTATACTCCCTCTCCTATAGCCATTTACCCAGCTTTTCTTTAAAACTTGCTACAGTTCTGCTCATTTTTATTTCTTCAGGTATTTTGTTATATATTTTTAAGCCTATGTGCAACTCTCTTTTCTGTGCTTTACTACTTCTATTATAAGTGGAATGGAAATGATTTGTCTGCCTTGTCTTATAATTATGTACATAATTATTCATTTGTACTAATCTAGACAAATATCTTGGTAATAATCAACTTTCCAACATATATACAAAAGTCAGTACATCTCTAATTATTTCCTTTTCAATGTGTAAATATCCAGAGTCCTTAAGCATCTTATGTGAAGCAGAACAATTGCTTTTTACCTGGTTTAGATAACACTTTTCTTAATTTTTATATTAAATTTACCTTTTTTGCTACTATTTTATTTATATAATCTACATGATCTATAACCTTAAGCCAAGATATTTATAATTTTGCTCTGCTCTGCCTATTCCCAAAAAAAAAAAAAAAAAAAAATCCCCATCACCATACATGTTGTTTTTGCTACTTTCAGACTTAACAAATTTTTATTTAGCCATTCATTAACTAATTTTAAGTAATTATTAATTACCTGTATCATTTTTCTAATTTTTTCCCATAATAATAAAATAGTGTGTGATCTGCAAACATGTGAATTTTACAATTCTTTAGTATTTCTGTCAGATCATTAATATACAATATAAATAATAAGGGACCCAGTTTACTACCTTGTGGAACTCCATGTTTCATCCCTTTTTCTTCTGATAGCACCTTATTGAATCTAACCCTCTGATAATTCTATGTTAAATAATGTTATAACCAAGTATAAACTTCCCCAGTGATGTTATACATTTTTTTAAATTTTTTAACAGTAGTTTACAGATTGAAATGCTTGCCTAAATTCTAAAAATACTGCTATTACTCCCTCTCCCTTATCTATTGCCTCTAACCAATATTCTACAACCAACTAAATTACTATGATGACACCTCGTCTACAAACCAAACTCTGGTCGGCCTGTTGTGACCTAATTCAAAGTAGGCAGCTCCTATGGTTGCTAAGCAGATTAATTTCCTGTTGTCATGGGACACGTGGTCTAGACACACCACTCTGGTCGGTGTTTTGTAACCAAATGCAAAGGAGGCCACTCCTATTGTTGGAACAAAATTAATGTGATTGTTGACAGGGGACACCACCTGCTTCCTCGCCCCTCCCTCTCCAGCCCCCCTCCTCACCCAATTGGCCTACCTATTTATGCAGGTTGTGACCCGCCTATCTACAAAACCCCATCAGTAAAATATCATAGGAAAGGCGAATTACAGCTCCATGATCGTATTAATGATAATGGCTCCAGTTACACGACGTTAATATCATATGTCTTAATTAGCAACCAAGTAGCTCGTCAATGAATAAAATAATTTCTATTATTATAAATATTTTCACCACAAATGAATAATATGTTAATTTGATTAAACCCAATATATTTTTGGTTAAATAGTAATTATGATTAAAGCCGCAAGATTAGTATTTATGTAGTTATCGCGTAGTTGATCATTGCTTGTGTACAGGCCCGCCGTAAGCGGGCGTGTAAGGCGTGCACCGCACGCGGGCGGCACGTCCATGGGGGCGGCAAATCGAGCGATCGATCACGTAATATTCAAAGTCATTGTCATAATGCCCACCCCACCGATAGCATAAGAAATGTCATTGCATGGAGAAAAATATCAAACCGGTGCGCAATTACTAGTTTCTTTTATATTATAACGTTAACAGCGCCTTCTATTGTCATCCATCAGAATTAAGATGCAATGCGAAACGTCTGTAGGCAGGATCAATCGTCCGGCGGCACCCGAAAGTCGAGACCATTGTCGTGCTCTGTAAGGGCCTTATTACACTAGGCGACTTGGCGGCGCAACCAGCCGGTCCACTGGTGGCTCTGCTCGTCGCTGGGCACTGAGTCTTATGGAGCTTATTACACTAGGGCAGCCATTGGCGCCGCCAGAAACTGGCGGCCGGCTGGCTGCCCTGCCCGGCGACCAGGCCGGCAACCACTGGTGGCCGAGAGTCGTGGCGGGGCATTGTATCTTACCTAGCTTATTACACTAGGCTACCAGGCGGCGCGCCAGACTCGCCACCACGCGTTCAGTCTACAGTTCATATGCCCCCTTCCTACTTTACAATTTTAAAATTGCAGAGATACTGAGTGTCAGGTTTGGTGAGACAACTAGGGACAGTCATCCTTTGATGGGACGGAATGAATCAGAGGAGATTATAAATGACGAACCTACAAAATTTGAAATAAATTCTCAGGAAATTGCGAAATAACTCAGAAAGCTAAAATTTATTAAAGATTGTGGGATAGGATATGTACCTTACCTTAAAATTTTGTTTAAAATGAGTTTGGAGACTTGCTGCTTACCAAAGGATTGGAAAAGACCAATAGTAGTACCAGTTCATAAAGGAAGGGTTAAAAATAAGGTGAAAATTCCTGGCCAATTAGTTTGTCATCAGTGATGGGCAGAATGTTTGAGAGATTGATATCCAACTATATCAGAAATGTCTGTGAAGAACGAAACTAGTTTTCAGATCGACAACATAGCTTTAGGCCAGAATATTCATTTGAATCTCAGATAGTGAGCTATATGCAAGATATTTCAAATGAATTTGAAATGGGAGGCCAAGTTGATAGTGTGGCACTAGATCTTTCTAAGGCATTTGACAGAGCGAGCCATAAAATGGTTTTAAATAAACTGAAATGTATTGAATTGAATGAAAAAGTTACTTTCTGGGCACAGGAATTCTTTAAAGTCAGAAAGCAAAGGGTTAGAGTAGGAAATACATTACCAAGAGAAGTGGAAGTAAATATGGGAGTTGCTGTTCATTATTCTAATGAATGACTGTGTTACGGTCAGAATCTAGGTATTTTGCAAATGATACAATGGTATACAATAGGATAAAAATAGGTGAAGACTGAACAGTTGCAGGATGATCTGGATAGAATATCTAAATGGGTAGGTCAGCATGGAATGAAGATAAATGCCAAGAAGAGTCGGCTTATAAGATACAAAGATAATTAGATCTAAAGGTTAGGTCAGATTTGCTTGATGAAGTGTAAATTCTTTGCATCAAGTTTGATAAACTCAATTGGGCAGGTGGTAGTAAAAGGCTACAAAATCCTTCATTTGCTGAAGAGGGTAATGAGAGGATGTACAGAGAAGTTAGGGAGTTGGGTTACAAAACTTTGGTCAGATCATTTGTTGAATATGGTGGTGTAGTTTGGGACCACATTTTGGAGATAGATCAAATACAGGAGTTGGAAGGTGTGCAAAGAAGAGCAGCTAGATTTGTTTGTGGAAATTATCGCAGGACCCAGTTAGTAACTGATATGATACAGAGTTAGTAACTGATATGATACAGGAGCTGGATTGGGACTCATTGGAGGAAAGGAGGAGGGTGAAGAGAGTGCTGTAAATGTGCAAATTGCTACCGGAGTGTTAGCTCCATCGCAATTAAACTGTATTCAGACGACAACAAGTTTTTATTTTAATAATTGTACTTAATAAAGGTTGATATTACCGGGAAAGATACGAAAATGAGAAATTCTTCTTGCTTTACCCCTTTGTCTTCTCTACACTTTCACTTCCACTCATTTCCACAGCGACATTTTGTAATTCACTGGACATATTCAACTACACAATTCGCATACAATGCGAGGATAACAGCAAAGAGACTGCTCGGTTGTGCGAGTGGCTGACTGGCGGCGCCACCAGAATCCTGGTTGCGTCGCCAACAGAGACACCAGTGCCGCGGCTGGTTGCGCCGCCAAGTTGCCTAGTGTAATAGGGCCCTTAGAGGTCTGGGGAAATTAGGGAATCACCACAGAACTTCCTTCTTAGTTTGTACTTGTATGCCTTAGAACAGTGCCATCGCACATCAAACTGCAGTTTTGTTAGTACTTCCTCTGACGTGGGTCTAGGTATAATTAACTTTGTTATTGTGATTACAATTAATTGTATCATCTGTAAGTGCAAAATATAAGAGTAAAAAAAATCACGATTATGGCAAGTACCTATGTTTATTTATTGGTTTATCACAATCATTAACACTCCCTAGTATTCGTTTGTTTATAGCATTTATACAATTAAATCTATACGAAATTTAAATTAAAAAATTGTTGTTTAAAAAACTAAAAACACCCTTTCGTAGAAATGTGAACTAAAAGGTTAAAAATAATTTTTAAATTTAAAGATTTTGTTTAACAGCGATAGGACTGATTGCAAAATTAGCATTAGTGTAAAAAAGCGCGGAGTGCTATATCAGTGGTCTTATATTTTTTGTCGCTAGCTGTTTATAAAGATAGTCATTGTCAAAAGTTATGTAGAGAGCACCCCACGCTTTTTTGTATTAAAGTTAATTTTGTAATCAGTTAAGCTTTATTCTTTATGCTTATTCAAAAAAATTATTTATCCCGAATTGTGGGACGTTCTATCGTTGTTAAACAAAATCTTTAAATTTAAATATTATTTTTAACCTTTTAGTTCACATTACTACGAAAGCGTTTTTTTAATTTTTTAAACTACAATTTTATTTTTAACTTTTTAGTTCAGATAGTTGCAACGGTAACGCCCGATGTATCTTCTTCTCGAACTCACTGATGATCGCAAGGTACCTAATCCCTTGCAATGATCGACCAGACGTCCAACACTTTGCTCCTGCAGTCCTGTAGACTGCCGACTTTGCAGCTCAATATTTGCGTGTGATTGGGAGCATTTATGAAGCGGCAACAAGAGAATCACAACTTCTCAGTACGACTACACTTTTATTTTCCATCATGGATTGTACACAAATACAGAAACCGTTTCATTTCACAGCTCAGCGCCTTCTGCCTGGACAAGAGCCTCTGCCCCAGCCCACCGCTGTGTCTCCTCCCCTCCACCCCGCATTCCAGCGTCCACCCTTCACCCATTAGCAGGCAAACATAGCCAGGTCGGTCACTTACATAGTTTCAAAAGTTTGTTTCTTACTGTAGGCTTTTCTTCGAGAATCTCTCTTTTTCTTTGTGTTGTAGTTTTTATTTTTAATTATGTGTACAAAATATCAGACTTTCTGAAGGTGGTGAAAATTGAACTGAAAGTTTCTATTACTTTCATCCACTTTCATTCAAGTTGTTACCGACAACGTGGTGAGAGTGAAATTATTGAATTTTTATCGGTTCTTAATAAGTATGCAAAATTTCAAACTACTCGGACGTCAGGAAGTGGGTGAACACTGAAATGAAAGATTCCTTTACATACAACCTTTTTCTATTGTTACCGTCAAAGTAAAGAGAATAGCAGGACGTTGCTAGGAAGAGACTACTGTGTTGTCGACGCTTTTTAAAACGTGTGCAAAATTTTTCTGTTGTTACTGTCAAAATATTGAGAATATCCAGACATAGCTATGAAATTATTGTATTGTAATTAGGTGTCAACACATCAGCAAAATTTCTAACAATTCGAACAACTGGAATTGGGTTAGAACAAAATGGCAAAATTCCACGACATTCAACAATTTTTCTGTTGTTACTGTCGAAGTAATGAGAATAGCAGGACATTGCTAAGAAATTATTGTATTGTCACCGGTTTTTAATATGTGTGCGAAATTTCAAACAACTCGGACATCTGGAAGTGGGTCAAAATGGAGTTGTAAAATTCCGTTACATTCATTCATACATACAGGTCAAGCTAATATAGAGCATGTAAGAATCAAGTGCGTTTCTGATCATGCACAGGTCACACCTTTGGCTAGCCGTCCAGTGGACGCGTATTCACGCGAAAAATGTTCGCGCGAATACGCTTGTATTCGCGCGAACCATGTTGGCGCGAAGACACCCCGTCCACTGAAAGCAGATTCGCGCGATCCTATCGCCAGTTCTCTGTTGTTGTTTGTGCCAGAAAGAACAGTAACAATGCCTTTCTCTAAATTGCTGGAATTATATGCATTGGAATCAACAATTCTAGCAAAAAGAAGAACTGCAGAAAGAGGAGAGGAATGGAAGAGTAATATTTTTGCCAAAAGAAAGGAGTTTTCCATTTGGTTGAATTAGGGCCGCTGTTTTGAGACCGCCTTTTCCGGATTTTTCTTCCAGATATTTTTTTAATTCTCTTCTAAAAGTATCCCTCAACCCTTTCCATTTTTTCTTAATGTCAGCGACTATAACAAAAGAAATAAGAACAAAAACGCCTTAGTACATACTTGTTTAGTTTTTTTAATGGAGAAAGAATAATATACGTCCTAGGACGGCTAAATTTTGAGGCTCACATCTTCTATTCGGCGAAACACTCAGTAAAGATCAGTGTAAAATAAAGAGATGAAAAACATTTAAAAAAATATAAAAATAGTAAATTCGAAACACTCAGTAAAGATCAGTGTAAAATAAAGAGATGAAAAACATTTAAAAAATATAAAAATAGTAAATTTTAATACACTGAGAGAAATATATGTACACAACTGTAATAAGACACGTGTTATCAAAAGCTGAAACTTCATTTTTATTAATTAAAAAAACTCATGTTTCAGTTTACTTATCGTCGTCGTTAACTATTTAACTTTCTATTAATATAGAAAAACAAAATTATCGATTGTAAATCTATTCGATTATTCCATCAATGTTGTGTGTTTTAATGTATGAAAGTGTTTTAAATGAACTGAATGACTGTTGTATTAAAAGCAGTACAGTGCAAGGAATATTGGTTAAAGGAATGCAATTAAGAATATTATACGACCTATGATGTTATGACTAAGAATTTGAATGTTTGAAAGCGTTTTATTTTGTAAATATACTGCTGAATGCTTGTTTATGTTTTCACTTAAAATGTTTACAGACGATTTCCAGTAATTTTTGTTTTTGTGTGATTTGTATTGTTTCCGTAATTGTTGCCAGGAAGTTTCTATTTAATCATCTAATACCCATCACATCAAACCAGTAGAGATACTGATGACAGCAAGCAAAAAATAAAGCCTATAATGTGTGAAAATAATAGATATTTTAACATTGCATTTTGTTTATATAAATGAATAATTAATAGGGTTAATTACCTGGTGAATACATTTCTCTTCCAATTTCTTCTCACATCTTCATTTAGACATTTCTTTGGTGATATAAGATAATTTTTGAACCCACTAATGGGCTCGTTCTAGAACAAGAGCAAGCAGTTTGTCTATATCCGTCGCGCAAACTGTGTGTTCGCGCGAACAAATCCAAAAAATTTTGGATCTCATCGCCCTCGCGTAAGTTCGCGCGATTCAGGCGCTCGCAGTGGACGGAGTCACATTAAATTACCTTTGTTTGGATTGGAGCGATCTCTTCGCGCATATTCGCGTGTATTGGCGCGAAGATTTTTCGCGCGAATTCGCGTCCACTGGACGGCCAGCCTGGGTTCCGTAGTCAGTGCAGGCAATACAAAATTCTAACAAGATTTCTGAGCCAAACTCCATGTATTTCAAAAATACAAAGTTAATTTTGTAGTTCATTCTACGGAATTTCTATGCACTTTTTACAGACTCAACTACATGGTTAAGTTTGTCAACAGTTACTCGTAAACTAGAAAACCCTATTTATTCCTGATAGTCTTCATTTTTAAATTCATTATATTATTGTATTCACATTTTTTTTAATTTACCGTTAATGAAAAATTTCAGGAACCGCAAAAAATAAAAAACTTTCGGGAGCGAAATTTCGACAGCAAAAACGAGAAAAGGAGTTACAGAAAGAAAAACTGGCGGGTTTATTAATCAAATTTTTAAAAAAGCCAGAAAGTAAGTCTAGAAAATGACGTAGCTTCAACGCGCACAGCGTTAAATCCAGAAGCTATGGAGGTGTCTGAGGAAAAATTTTGCAGTCCTCCTTCAGAAGGAGACTTCAGTAAGTCAAGAGAAGGTACTACTGAAGAACCTGGAAGCAGTTTAACGTCGTCAGTGATATGCAGTGGTTTAGATTGTGGTAATGATCCCGGTTTGTGGCCTGCCAATATGTCTAGTGATCTTGTTAATATTTTAATTAATCGTGGTCCTGTACAAGTTTGTAATTACAATTTTCCCACTAATGACGATAGTAGAAAATTTGCAGACTATTATTATTCCAGAAATCTTCCAAATGGAGAAACAATTAACAGAGAATGGCTTGTTTACTCTATTTCAAAGGATTCAGTCTATTGTTTTTGTTGTAAAACTGTAACTACTTTGTCTTCTTTGAACGGTTTTTCTGATTGGCAGTATTTATCGTTAACATTAAAAAGACATGAAACAAGCATTTCCCATAGTGAAAATGTGAAAACGTGGGTACAATTCAATAATATGTTAAAAAATAAAACTACTGTAAACCAAATGCAACTGAGAATCAGAAAAAAAAACAATGGTGTGATGTATTAGAAAGAATTATAGCTGTGATTTTACGTTCCATGCTACACTCATAGTCTCAATTTGGTAGTAAATGATGCAGCGAATATTACGCACGAAACTGTGAACTTTTTCAATATAATTCAAGAAATTTACGTTTTCTTTTCATCATATACAAAAAGGTGGTCGATAATTTGTAAACATTTACCAGATCTAAAATTAATAGCTTTAAGTGCCACGCGATGGTCTAGCAGAATCGATGCAGTCAAACCATTACGTTATCATCTCGAAAAAATATTTGATGCTTTGGTGGAAATATCTGATAATTCATTGGAATGGGAATGTACTACATCTCACAAAGCTCATTCGCTTGCTTTAAGCATCCAAAATTATAGATTTATTTGCTCTGTTGTAATTTGGTTTGATATTTTAAACAAAATTAATGCTGTTAGCAAAATGATGCAGAGCCCCACAGTAAATACTCAAATCTGCATAAATTTGTTAAATAAGTTGATTGATAAGTTCACAGAATATCGCACGGAAGGAAACTTTGAAAGGGTGTTAGAAGAAGCTACCAATGTGGCTCATGAACTCAATGCAGAAACAGATTTTCCACCAATAAATACAATTCGTCCAAGAAGAAAACCAACACAATTTAAATATGAATATACTGATGAAGTTCTACTAGACTCCAAAATCAAATTCAAAGTAGAGTTTTTTTTTCAGAATTCTAGATCAGACATTAATTTCTTTGAAGGATAGATTCGAGGAGTTAAAAACATTTTCTGACGTATTTGGCTTTTTCAGCAATAAGTTATTTAATTACTCCAATGATGAATTAATGAAACATTGTAAAGATTTAAATCTGAAGCTTAAAGACGATTCAAGTAGTGAAACAGACATTGACGGTATTGATTTGTTTAGTAAAAACAATGCTTTAAAATTGCATTTTCCAGAAAACCACTCCACAAACCCTATTACAATATCTTTTTGCTAATGACTTAATTTCGACATTTCCGAACACAGCAATAGTGCTAAGAATATTACTTACACTGCCGGTTTCAATTGCATCTGGCGAAAGGCCCTTTTCAAAGTTAAAAATTATTTAAAAAAACTATTTAAGATCAACATTGCACCAGCAAAGGTTAAGTAATTTAGCTATAGTTTCAATTGAACATGAAATTTTAGACAGCTTGGATAAAAGCACACTGATAGCTAATTTCGCAAACATGAAGGCAAGAGAAGTCCAGTTTCTGTAGATAAATATCTAAATGTCTTTTTTTTTTTTTGTTTTTTTTAGTTAAGTAAATAAAAATAAGTAGTAAAAATAATTTTTCTTTTTAAAGTATTTCTGTACTTTTTTCACACCCTGATGGAGTGCCCATGAACTACCTGGCTTGGTCTAAGGATGGGAGGGAGTGTGTAAAAAGCTACGCTGGGCTACGGGGGAGGGCGGACGGGGTCCGAGCCAAGACATGTAATTTTTCATTTATTTTATATGTCACAGTTAAAATAGCTACAGAACACACAATAGCATGTGAATATTTATTTCCGTCATTTAATTATCTCCATATGTAATTTACAATAGTCTATCAAGAGAAAACAGTGCAAAATGTCTTCTAGAATCAATAGGGAAAAAAGTTACGTGCTGCGCCGGAGGGGGTTAGAGAGAAAAGCCCCGTCAGGCTACGTGAAGGGGGGGGGGGAGGGGAGGGGATGGGATTCATAGGAGGACTACGTAGTTTATTGACGCTTTCTTATGAGACAACATTAAAGAATCTTTCTGGCAAACTCAGTGTAGGTACAGTAGAACCCCAATTATCCAAAGCAATTGGGACCGGACCTCATTCGCATAATCAAAAATTCGGATAATTGGATTTTTTCCGAAAAGGGTTTATTTCTATTAATTACAATATGTATGTTGAAAATGGGAGAAAAATATTTTAAAAGAAAAACAGCTTTTAATTAATTAAATAAAGGCAATACTTTTACATGTACAAGTGATGTACGTTAGTACAGTATGTACGTACCGTCATTGCTTGCTGAACATCTCCGTCAAAGTAAGCTGTTTGTATTCATCCGTTTTCGGGCAGCCAAGTCGCGCATCCGCTTGACAGTGAGAAGTTGCATATGGTCACAATCGGGCTGACGCTCCATCCACTTCAATACAGTTTCAAGGCCGGCAAATGAGGTGCTTTTTCACTTCAGAGATGAAAATTTCGTTGTACTACTCGGTAAACAATGCTGCATTCATCCAAGCTTTAGGTTGGTTTTTATAAAAGGGGGGAAGCTTATTCACATTTTTAAATTCTCTTAGGCTTTTTGACTTCCCTATCAACAGAAGGGGGTATTTTATGACTTCCCGTAGAGTTCATACAGTTAAACATCGTAACTCGGTCTTTACTAACTTTATGTCCTGGGACTACACTTCCTTTTAGATGTTAAAGTGGTTTTAGGCAAAGCTTTCCAAACAAAACGGTTTCATCGGCGTTGTAAGAAAACCCAGGATCGTAGGAGTCTGCTGCAAATTTAAATTTGTCAATAATATATTCTGCAGCTTTGGAGTCTGCTGATAACTTCTCGCCACTGAAATCTAATTCACGGACACCGTGCCTGTACTTAAAATTTCTTAACCAGCCGTTACTTGCTTTAAAGGTTGAACAACCAAGTTTCTGAGCTAAGATTTTAGCTTTTTTACAAAGAATCTGACCCGAAATTGGGTTTCCCCTAGAACAATACTGCAAGAACCACTTGAAAACGGTATGTTCTAAATCTCTGTTCCTGACTTCATTGATTTTCTTAAAGAACTTCCATCTTCTTTATCAAGCACTTGTACGAAGTTTAAAAGTGCAGGTTTGCTCCTTTTAATGTCTGAAATCGTTTACTGTCCAACACTCCTGCTCTATAATTTTTATTTTATTTTATCCGCTAACGATAACACAACACATCTTCTTTTAGAAGCCATGGTGAACGACGAAACTCACTCACAAACAAAACAACGCACCGTCGCAGTCAACGACACACTAACTAATCAAAGGGCCGCGCCGGCAGAGATGTGACTTATCTAGATAAAAGTATCTGAAATACAGATACAAGATACAAAATACGTATTTTTATCTTGTATCTAAGATACTTTTCTTAATCTTTATCTTGTATCTTGTATTTAGATACTTTTTCTTTGTATCTTTGTATCTTGAAAATACTAAATACTATTTCCGCATTTTTACGTTACGGCATCATAAAAACAACGGAATACATTCGTAAAATTCGTTAACTTACATCAAAAGACCTTCATACCTGTGAACTGTGAAAACCATAAACGAACACCTGCCTGTCTATTGTATGTTGTCTTTGGTCCGCGCCATATTTTACTGTGCCAAATCGTGTGTGGTATGTCGAAATCGAAATTTTTAGTGAATCATAATCGCGGACAACGGCATTGAAATGTAAGTAAATAAATAAACGAATCATTTTAATTTTATTTAAGTAGGTATATACCGAATTAGATTTCACTTGTTAAAACGGTAACAGATAATGGATCAAATATGTTAAAGGCCTTCGAAGTATTTGCAACATCAGATTCAGATATTTCAGCCACAAATCCTGAAAACATTTCGCATAAAGAATATCTTGAAACAAAACCACAAGATGAACCGGAAAGTGATAACTGTCTGCTACCAGGACATGAAAGATGCGCTACGCACACTTTGCATTTGGTCGCCAGTACAGATTTTGAACAAGCAAGACTGAAAAACAATTTTTATAAAAAAAAAAGTGCATGATGCAGCTTTAGCGAAGTGTCAGGCACTCTGGAATTTATGTTCTAGATCACCAAAGGCATGTGAAACATATTTGGAATTGACGGGGAAATCACCAACTTCTCCATGCGCAACCCGATGGAACTCTTATTATAATTCCATAAAAGACCTTTTATCAGTGCAGGAGTGTCTCAATGAAACCATGAAAAGCCTTAAATTATCAGCTTTTAAGGACTATGAACTTCAATCTTTATGGGAATATGTAAATTGTTCAAAACCTATAGCAGAAGCTATTCAAAGTCTGCAACGTGATAAAGATACCTACTATGGTTGTTGTCTACTACCCAAACTAATGAGAATCCGGCATATGGTTAAATGCCTTAAAATGGAAAATCTAAGATATTGTGGCACTTTGTTAGATGTTATTGAAGAAAATTTAAATAAACGTTTCAAAAAGTTTTTGCAATTTGAGCCTGCAGCAAATGATGCAATATTAGCTACAGTGTCCCATCCGTTTTTTAAAATGAAGTGGGTGCCAAAAATGTTTTAAACAGCATGTAAAAGAGCTTATCGTGATTGAAACACGGAAAATTAATCGATCTGAAAATCAAAATCAGAGGCTTCAAAGGGTAGTGGAGAGGATATAAGAAAGAAGACAAAAGACGAATCTTATTACATGTTTTTTGATGATTCTGATTCCTCTGTTGGTAGTGCCACTAGTGGTGACAGTACAGAATCTACTGGCAGCATCGCTGACTTAGAAACACTTCAATACCTTAATAATAAGGACATCTGCCTAAAAAGTTTAAATACTTATCCAACATTCAAGAAAATATTTTTAAAATATAACACTTGTTTGCCAAGTTCCGCCCCTGTGGAACGACTCTTCTCTTTCGGGGGGGATAATAATGAGACCCACCGAAGAAAATGAGTGATGAGATGTTTGAAAAACTTATTATACTTAAGTCTCATTTAAAACCTTAAGCAACAGTTGTACATTGTAGTAAAATATGTTTCTAAATAAAAATAATACATTTTGTAAAAAAGTATTTTATCTTAAAAAAGTATCTAGAAAATAAGTATTTTGTATCTTGTATTTCAAATACCTTTTCCAAAAGTATCTTGTATCTGATATCTAAGATACATTATTTAAATGTATCTTGTATCTTGTATTCAAATACTCTTTTCGAGGTATCTTGCACATCTCTGCGCGCCGGCCACCTGGCGAATACAACAATGCGGTTGGCCGACAATCGGTGCAGTGACACTTGGGGTCACAACAGTGGAGACGCCACAGTTTCTGCCCTGGCTTGAAAAAATCCTAGATCCGTCACTGGGAAGGATAATAGTGTGTACGCAGAATCAATATCTTGCGAATCGCAGTACGTTTCCGTCTTAATTAAAAAGCGATTTAGATAGTCGGAGTTGGTATAATTGCAGTTCTACTGTAGTCATAGTTACACAGGGGGCGGCGTAATCGATATTGCACGCGGGCGCTCAAACTGCTAGCCCCGGGCCTGCTTGTGTATATAACTTAAAGGATCCTATGCCTTAATTATTAATTGATTAAACGCGATAAAAGTTTTGATTAACTCGTAATTGTAATTAAAACCACTAGTAAATGTTTTATTTATGTATTTGAAGCCCAAAATTTTACAGATCTTAACGAATTAACATTTTCTGGTTCCGAAATTAGGAGAATGCTAGTTAGTTTTCACCTCAAATGTATTATGTTTCATATGGTTGGAAACGAAATATTCTAAAACTCATTTACCAAGAAACCGCGCTTCGATAGCATCACGCGTTCATGAAATAATTGAGTTTGTGTGAATAACAAAATCCCGAGCTCCGCAACGGGAGCAATTCAAAGCTAGGAACACTTACAGCGAGCTCACCCCATTAGTGAAAGCACGAACTGTAGTTTAGGCAGCAAGGGCATGGCCGGCATTCCACTGTAAAAGATCTTTTTCCAAGATCTTTTATAAAACAGTTTATCATATTTCTTTTATCAAAGATATTTTATGATATTTTTTCAGTCCCTGTACACTATATAAAATTTTTCATCATAGTTCTCTGAAATGAATGAAGTAAACCTGAAACCTTTTGCAGATGCAGTTAGTGCAACTGTCACAATATGCATTTTATTTAAAATAAAGAAGAGAAGTAAACATATTTAGGTTAGACCGTGGATTACGACACTTGATATGATAGGAGTTTATCAAAGTTTAGTGAAAGAGCTGCAATGTGAGGACATGGCAAATTATAAAAGTTATGGTCGATGCTGAAGAATAGGTCCAATAAATTCTTACCAAAACATTTCCATAAATTTCTACATCAGAATTATTTCTCCATGTATACTATTGGGTGTTTTTACGGTGTATGTGCCATGGGTTTTACTCGATTGCTGGTGGCGGATCTACACCATTCTGCAATATAGCACACGTCCTGGTCTGCGCGTTCCGTCTGTTTTTATTATTATTATTATTACTATATTCCAGAAACCTGCCAAATACTAGTTTCTTAACACAATTTTCTTTTTTACGTCTTTTACAGTACAGCCTTCTATCATAGCACTAATTAACTTTGCGTAAGTATTCACCTTTTTATTCCTAATCGTATAGTCTACATGTTTCTGACTTTACATTTCCTTCTGTTCATACCCAAGACAGGAGGAGGATGAGGAGGGTCATGGGAGTGTACAGGGCGTATACTGGCGATGAGGCATGGAAAGATATTGCAGTAGGTATGAAAAGTAGTTCATGGAAGATGACGATGACCACAAGCTGGCACTCGATTTCAGGCACAAGGGTGTGGGAAGATTCTCTTTTTTAGGTAAGGGTGTCAGGGATTGGAATGAGTTACCAAGGGGAATGATGAATAACTTACAGAAAACGTTAAAAGAATTTAAAGTTAAAATTTTTAGAGGGCAAATGTAGGTGGGTGCAGGATAGGGGGAAGTTGGTTGTGTAGGGAAATTGCCACCGGAGCGTGTGCTCCATTGCAATTACATTAAAATAAAAAAAAAAATATATAAATAAAGATTTTCGTGGATTTGGCAGTAATAACCAACTTTGTTAAAAATTATAAATAAAGATTTTCGTGGATTTGGCAGTAATAAACAACTTTGGTAACGTCCCTTGCGCCATTTTCTTTTTTTACGTTTGCAGGGTGCTGAAATCTTTTATAAAATGTAATGCCAACGTCTTACAATTTATAAAAGAAATCTTTTATAAAATATGCCCCATTACACTGTAAAATATTTTATAAAATATATTTTATCAAAGATCTTTTACAGTGTAATGCCGGCAGGGGCGCCGACTCTGTGGGTGCTTGGGGGCTCCAGAACCCACGAGAAGTAAGTAGTAGGTGCGGAGCACACATGAACATAGACATCTCAACAGTAATCGACTTTGAGCGACCTCACAAACCGTGTAGCTAGTTCGTGTGGCGCGATTGAACACTACAAGTTATCAAAAAATAAACTTGAAGATTAAAAAAAGCACAGCTGCTTGTAGTGTTCAATAGCGCCACACGAACTGGCTACACGGTTTGTGAGGTCGATGATACAGGTATCGCTCAAAGTCGATTACTGTTTAGATGTATATAAGGGGCCACTAGCATTAGCTTTCAAATTACATTCCATTGTTGAAGCTGCGATAACGGGATGCTCCTAGTTAACACAAACTGTAAAATTTTGACTGACGAAGTGCATGGCATAATCAAAGCAGTATAAAAGGCTGTCTAGTACTCAGTTATGGTTGATGGCTCTACTGTTATTTCAAATAATGAACAAGGCAAATTCTACTTTCACCTAAAATAAATGAAATTATTATAAGCCACTGTAGAGCGGTATCAAAATAATCTGAAAATTTGTTTCAAATATTCAATGACGTACCAAGAAGATTCGACATAAATATTAAGATTTGCGATGGCGTTGCTAATGTTAATGCAGCGCATACTGGCCTTGAATCGTGGGTTAAAGCTACCGAAGAATGTGCATTGCGTCGCTCACTCGTTACACCTGAATGTTCGAGACACAATGAAAGAAGTGCTTGCAATAAGAAATATTTTAGTGTTAGTAAGAGAGCCTAATGTCTTCGTACATGGTTCACCGATACGCCAAACATGTTTTCAATCGCTATAGGCAGTTGGCGATGCTCAAAACCTTTCTCTGAGGCAATTTTTCCCAGCAAAATGGTGTTGTCGTATATCTTCCTTGAAAACTATTCTAAACAGTTAATGTGTCCTGCTAAATATTGTGAACGATACAAAAAGTCAGAAAGATGATGCCGGCGCGAAAGTAAAATGGTTTTTAAAAAGTCTTCAGTCTTTTTAATCTTTTTTAATTATCAAATTTCTGATAGAAATTCTCGATCTTCCTGTAGGTCTGAATACAACTTTATAGAAGATTTCTTTGCAACTGCAAAAAACTGTCCATAATATGAATACCGTAAAGCACATTATATCGTCCAAAAGAACTGACGAAAAAGTTCAAAGCCTTTGGAAACTGACTGTGAACTTATCTTGAAAAAATAAGAAGGATTCTTTAAAAAATAGACGATTCATCAAGTGAACCTCACTATGTTACCTCCTCAGCTGACTTTTATCGAAAAATATGTTTTAAAGTGCTAAATTAAGTCGTAGGCTGTATTGACAAGCGCTTTATTACAAAGATACGATACGTTTGATAACATAGAATCACTGTATTTCCTACTGCGCAAGCACCAGTTACGTGAAAGAATTCTATATAGACGACTTTGATGTGATCGTTTAATTCTTCATGGCAACATGCTCTCAAATACTGCCCGAACAAAAAATGTCAATCTGAATTATGTGGAAGTCATTGTTTCATATATAATTTTTCATTGCGAATCTACAAAATATATGGTACTTGAAGTCATAAAATTGTTAAAAATTGTTTTAATATTTCAATATCGATATACACGCCTGAAACGTCATTTTCAGCATTACAAAGGATAAAACTTATTTAAGGAGTGCTATGACTCAGTAAAGACTGAATGATCACATGGTATTGCACGTAAACCGAGAAATAGCGGATGATTTGTACCTTGAGGAAATCGCTAAGTATTTATAATTAGAGCTGCACTTCAACAAAATACATTTGCATTCAAAAAAAGATATCATTAAATAGGTTATAAAACAAAGTATTCCTTCTTAAAAAGGTTTAATAATGATTATTAGTTGTTTATACAATTCGTAATACAATACAATACGCTTAGTAGGGCCTAGGAACTAATAAATATCTCCTGTTGATAAAAGTTATGTTAATAATAATATAATAATTTTATTTTATGTTTTTATTATTGACAGGTATCTGTTCTTCATTGTTCACTCTAACATTTTTTTGCCCGTATTTTTTCCTTCTCCTTTGTATCTTTGTTCCAATTACTAGCGGACACAAATCAGATGCAATAATAAAATTCTGAGTTTTCCCAGGCATACAAAAATCATTATTTATCTATTAACTGTTATTATAAACTTGAAAATCTCTAAGTTTGCTACCCTATCACGTCAAAATACTGAACCCATTTTAGTTGTATAAAATAGAGTTTAGAAAATGCAAAATCTTTCAGTGCCAAGCTGCCTGTCTGTTCACTTATAACTTGAAATCTACTGGAGAGGTTTGGATGCGACTTTCACGATTATGTGAGACAAATTAATGCCCTCGACACATTGCATGTTTGTAAAAAATTTTGAAGGTTTATTTTTTTTAATTTTAATCTTAAATTTTTCCAGGATGAAAAGTAGTCTAAGTTACTTCCTGCAAGGCCAACATTCTGCCAATGAAAATCCTGTCAAATTCGGTTCACACACTTCACCAAATCTTTTAAAAGAACTGAGTCATCAAATGAGCATGAGCACCCACGAGGTTTTCTGAAAACCGGCGCTCCTGAATGCCGGCCTATGAAGCTCTTCTATAAATGTACAGAAACATTAGGCCGTCTGCGACCTTAAAAGATCTTAAAAAACGTTAAAAAACATGAGGAATTGAACATGAGAATCTGAAAATCTGGGAGTGACAATATGCACACCAACAATCTGTGAGAGCTGACATAGACAGTTTCGGAAGAATAAACGGACCGGGGACCTCGGACCGGATAACTGGTCGTGTAACGATCGACCGAGGGAAAATCTGGTAGAGTGCTGGGGGAACCCTTTATCGGGTGCCCGTTTTATCGGGCCCGTTTTTCCAGATCCGGTCCGGTCGTCTAAACCCCGCTAAAAACTTCATCCCGTATCGGATATAGTACCCTCTATTTCTGCGAAAGGAGCGAAAATACTGACTACATAAACTGTGGTTTGTGGCTTAGAAGTGGCGTCTAACTGCAAAGCCAGAAGGATGATGAATTGTTTCGACAATTTTTAGTGACTTGTCACGAAAATTCGCAGCATCGTCGGTTCGCTGCTTCTGATACTCGCCACTGGTAAGTTGAGCGGACTGCCTACAGTGCCATACGCTCCATATAGAAAACGGTTTGGTGTAACCAAATGTATAATGTTTGAATACCGCGGTAGTTGCAAATTTCACAACTCAAACTACGAAAGTGATGCTATATACATACTATCTTCTATCTGAATGTAAATGATGTACTTTTATAGGGGATTTTACCATTTTTTTGCCGTGTTGTCAGTATATCTTTAAGTATGTCTGTGAGGGGTTGTTCTTTTGACTATCATTGGCTGTATTACATATGGTGCGTAGGCGAGCTGGAGACTGAATGTGAATATGATTAGGGGTGATAAGCGGAGCGAGCATATCAACATCGGTTCTGCTAGTTTTCACGATCCCTTGGATTTAGCTGTTTCGTAAGGTTTGTTTGCACCCACAGAAATTCAGTCTGCGAGATACTTAAATAAAAGTCGGTAAGAATCCGCACAGTTTCAAAGAGTATAGCAGGGTTAAAAAGGCTTTAAACAGTCGTATAAAACGGAGTAAATAAACCCGACTGATATTTACTTACAAGGAATTTCGATTTTCTCGTTATACAAGATGCAGAAACGTGTATAGTTGCATCTTTTGAAATTGGGAACAATGAATCCTGGCTCCTCTGTACTTTCAAATAAAATGTAATGTGCGGACTGTATGCTCTGGTGTCACAGTTTCTTCGTCGTAACAGCCTCACGTAATATAATGAGGGGAACCACAGTTTAACTTGGAATCCCACGGAATCCTTTTGGCGCACTTGGAACATCTCTTGTAGCATAAATTCGTAACCTTTCTCCAAAGCAGAGCCTGTGCATTTAATGGGTCGAGCTAAGAGTACGGTGCGTTTCATACTATTTTAATGGTTGAAATTTTTGATAATTTCCAACATGAAGAAGCGAGATTAAGTGTTTACAAACTCAAGTTCGTGGGTGGCCCATACTTTAGGTATGTTTTCAACTGGAGTGAGAAACGTCTACTTAATTTCTAAATCGCTGCAGAAGCTATTACATGTATTATCCCTTCAACCCACATGCATAGAAAACCCTAATATGTATGCCCAGATGGGGATCACCTGCAAATATACATCATTTACATTCAGATAGAAGATAGTACGTACACAGCGTCACTTTCGTAGTTTAATTTGTAAAATTTGTAACTACCGCGGTATTCAAACATTATACATTTGGTTACACCAAACCGTTTTCTATATGGAGCGTATGGCACTGTAGGCAGTCCGCTCAACTTACCAGTGGCGAGTATCAGAAGCAGCGAACCGACGATGCTGCGAATTTTCGTGACAAGTCACTAAAAATTGTCGAAAAATTTCATCATCCTTCTGACTTAGCAGTTAAATGCCTCTTTTAAGACACAAATCACAATTTAAGTAGTCACCCTCCAAAGTTGAAGGCAGCGACGGTAAAAAAAATATAACACGAACATAAAAATACACAATATTTTGGTCTTAAACCTTCTTCATGTTAAAGAGAATGAGTCATGTGGTCCGGGAGGTGTGCACACGCCGAAGTATCCTACATGACTGAGTGGATTATCAATATGGCGGTGGGACTAAGATGTTATATATGTATATCGCAGAAGGTGATTGAAGTAATATATACCAAAAGGGTACGCAATGTACAAAACAAAAATTGGGGAAGTAAAAATAGATATTTAAATTTTGAAAAAATGTAGTTATTAAAGTGACAATAATGCTAATACTGATAATAATGAGTGATGCGTCAAAGAAAGGAATTTTATCGGTGGTTGCGGCCGGCTGGGTGTCTGGTATCTAGGATATTTTTGAATGCAAATTCCCATCTCCGAAGTTCTGAGGTGGCGGTGGTTGCGGGGAAACTGTGATTGCTCTCACGGTGAAACATTCATTGAAGTTGTTGGAATTGTGGTAGTAAGCATGTTCAGGTATTGGCAGATATAAATTGCGGATGTCTGTGGCCATCCATTCTGGTCGCAAGTTGTTGTGTAGTCAGGCCTATATAGGAAAATGTGCATTTGCGGCAAGTTAGCAGGTATATGATGTGGGTTGTGGAGCATATGGCATGTCCAGTGATGGAGTTTTTCCCTGTGACAGGGTTGCAATATGTAGTAGTGGGAGGATGCATGTTGCAGGTTTTGCAGCGGTCTATTGCACGAAAAAGATCCATCAGGTATTTTAGGAGAGTCAAATGGACGGTTTTTGTGAACCAAGATGTTTTTGAGGTTACGTGGTCTGCTGAAACAAGTATGAGAGACAGTTGGCAAAATTTTCGGCACGAGTGTGCGCATTTCTGGAAAGGAGCTAAGGAAGTCATTCCCCTGTTGTAGGATCCGATTGATAGATTCGAGGACAGGCGGGAACTGGGTGACAAAGACAGGGCTGTGGTTCGATTCTAGAGGTGCCAGGCGGGAGTGGTCACGTGGAGGGTGGGTGATTCTCGGTTTAATATAGCGAATTTTTACTTCACCTGTACCTAGTTACGTGTCGTGTAATGTGTTGGTAATTTCACGATGAGTAGAATGCAATTTATCCGATTGAAATATCTCAGTCCGTGTAGGTGATTCTAACGTCGCATTATTGTATTGTATTTTAAATGTATGACGAGAAATCGCTTAGGTCCGTCAGAGCACACAATAAGCCGTGCGCTACCCCATGCAGGGACGGACTTCACGGTGCTTTCACTAATGGGGTGAGCTCGCTGTAGGTGTTCCTAGCTTTGAATTGCTCCGGACGCGGAGCTCGGCATTTTGTCATCCACAAAAACTCAATTATTTCATGAACACGTGATGCTATCGAAGCACGGTTTCTTGGTAAATGATTTTTAGAATATTTCGTTTCCAACCATATGAAACATAATACGTTTGAGGTGAAAACTAACTAGCATTCTCCTAATTTCGGACCCAGAAAATGTTAATTTGTTAAGATCTGTGAAAATATTGGTCTCAAATACATAAATAAAACATTTACTAGTGGTTTTAATTACAATTACGACTTAATCAAAACTTATATCGCGTTTAATCAATTAATAATTAAGGCATAGGATCCTTTAAGTTATATACACAAGCAATGATCAACTACGCGATAACTAAATACTAATCTTGCTGCTTTAATCATAATTACTATTTAAGCAAAAATATATTGGGTTTAATCAAATTAACATATTATTCATTTGTGGTGAAAATATTTATAATAATAGAAATTATTTTATTCATTGACGAGCTACTTGGTTGCTAATTAAGACATATGATATTAACGTCGTGTAACTGGAGCAATTATCATTAATACGATCATGGAGCTGTAATTCGCCTTCCCTATGATATTTTACTGGTGGGGTTTTGTAGATAGGCGGGTCACAACCTGCATAAATAGGTAGGCCAATTGGGTGAGGAGGGGGGCTGGAGAGGGAGGGGCGAGGAAGCAGGTGGTGTCCCCTGTCAACAATCACATTAATTTTGATTTCCAACAATAGGAGCGGCCTCCTTTGTATTTTGTTACAAAACACCGACCAGAGTGGTGTGTCTAGACCACGTGTCCCATGACAACAGGAAATTAATCTGCTTAGCAACCATAGGAGCTGCCTACTTTGAATTAGTTCACAACAGGCCGACCATAGTTTGCATAACACTAGGTGGGCTTGGCCGAATGGTTGAAAGTTCTTTTGTTTCTACCCTTCCTCATTACTAAACTCGTTGCTCATGAAAAAGGAAACAACGGTTGTGTTGCAGTGTCTTGTCATGTAGGCGGCCTTAAGAATTTTTTTTAATGATAAGCATCCTACAGCTGCATCAAGGGCGTATCGAGGATTAGAACTAGAGGGGGGCTGGATTTGAGCTAGGGGGAGGGCAACTCATATTGATTTCGGGTTGGGGGACTGAAACGTGACGATTTCTTACAAAATGAAACTGAAACCTACTCAGGAAACTATTTTTATTATTGATTCATATAGTAATCCAACCACTTAATCTAAGAACCTACAATGTAGTTAATTAAGATCGTAAGTAAGTTAGTTTATTATGTAGACATTAATTATCTCGGATTTTCAGAAAAATTTCAATAATTTAGTCTGTAAAAATCTCATGGTGTTATTTCACGAAATTTCGATCCGCACTCATCAAGCATATTATTTCTCTCCCAAAGTGCTGCTGAGCCAGTTCTTCACTCGTCGAAGAGTACTGAAAGGGGGGGGGGGGAGCATCAGCGACTTTCCGCTTGAGATGCCTATGAGCGGTATTGTTCCACCGTGCAATCCGATTATTGAATCTTGTTACCAACGATCTGAGCGAAGTGAAAAATGATGCTGGGTTGGCAAGGACATCATACATTTTTTTATATACAGTACATTGCGATGAAATAAATTTCAAAATATAGCTCTCTTCCGTGAAATGCATTGGACAGCAAAGTACAAGGATATAAGAATATTTTCTGAACTCTTTTTAGAATAATTTTTGTACAAGGCAACCAAATCGATAGTGAAAACCATTGCATATTAGCGCTATACGTCTCCGACAACTTCAACATACATTGTAACGCTATTAGTGTTTGCTGGCTATTCTAACATATATTGTGACGCTGTTAGTGATTACTGCCTATTCCAACATACATTGTGACACTATTAGTGATTGCTGCATATTTCAACATATATTGTGACCCTATTAGTGATTGCTGCCTATTGCAACATACATTGTGACTCTATTCGTGATTGCTGCATATTTCAACATACATTGTGATGCTGTTTGTAATTGCTGCCTTTTCCAACATACATTGTGACTTTATTAGTGATTGCTGCCTATTACAACATACATTGTGACGCTATTTGTGATTGCTGCCTTTTCCAACATACATTTTGACCCTATTAGTGATTGTTGCCTATACCAACACACATTGTGACACTATTAGTGATTGCTGCCTATTCCAACATACATTGTGACCTTATTAGTGATTGCTGCTTACTCCAATATACATTGTGACGCTATTAGTGATTGCTCCCTATTGCAACATACATTGTGACACTATTCGTGTTTGCTGCCTATTCCAATATATATTGCGACGTTATTTGTGATTGCTGCTTATTCCAAAACACATTGTGACCTTATTAGTGATTGCTGCCTATTACAACATACATTGTGACACTATTAGTGATTGCTGCATATTTCAACATATATTGTGACCCTATTAGTGATTGCTGCCTATTGCAACATACATTGTGACTCTATTCGTGATTGCTGCATATTTCAACATACATTGTGATGCTGTTTGTAATTGCTGCCTTTTCCAACATACATTGTGACTTTATTAGTGATTGCTGCCTATTACAACATACATTGTGACGCTATTTGTGATTGCTGCCTTTTCCAACATACATTTTGACCCTATTAGTGATTGTTGCCTATACCAACACACATTGTGACACTATTAGTGATTGCTGCCTATTCCAACATACATTGTAACCTTATTAGTGATTGCTGCTTACTCCAATATACATTGTGACGCTATTAGTGATTGCTCCCTATTGCAACATACATTGTGACACTATTCGTGTTTGCTGCCTATTCCAATATATATTGTGACGTTATTTGTGATTGCTGCTTATTCCAAAATACATTGTGACCTTATTAGTGATTGCTGCCTATTACAACATACATTGTGACACTATTTGTGATTGCTGCCTATCCCAACATACATTGTGACACTATTTGTGATTGCTGCCTATTCCAACATACATTGTGACGCTATTAGTGATTGCTGCCTATTCCAATATACATTGTGAACTTATTAGTGATTGCTGCCTATTACAACATACATTGTGACGCTATTAGTGATTGCTGCCTATTCCAACATACATTGTGACGTAGTTCGTGATTGCTGCCTATTCCAACATATATTGTGACGCTGTTTGTGATTGCTGCCTATTCCAACATACATTGTGACCTTATTAGTGATTGCTGCCGATTACAACATATACTGTGACGCTATTAGTGATTGGTGCCTATTACAACATACATTGTGACACTATTTGTGATTGCCGCCTATTCCAGCATACATTGTGACACTATTTGTGATTGCTGCATATTCCAACATACATAGTGACGTAGTTTGTGATTGCTGCCTATTCCAACATACAATGTGACCTTATTAGTGATTGCTACCTATTGCAATATACATTGTGACCTTATTAGTGATTGTTGTCAATTATAACATACATTGTGACGCTATTAGGGATTGCTGCCTATTCCAACATACATTGTGACGTAGTTCGTAATTGCTGCCTATTCCAACATATATTGTGACGCTGTTTGTGATTGCTGCCTATTCCAACATACATTGTGACCTCATTAGTGATTGCTGCCGATTACAACATATATTGTGACGCTATTTGTGATTGCTGCCTCTTCCAACATACATTGTGACGCAGTTTGTGATTGCTGCCTATTACAACATACATTGTGACCTCATTAGTGATTGCTGGCTATTACAACATAAATTGTGACGCTATTCGGGATGGCTGCCTATTCCAACATACATTGTGACCCTATTAGTGATTGCTGCCTGTTCCAATATATATTGTGACGCTATTAGTGATTGCTGCTTATTCCAATTACATTTTGACGCTATTAGTGATTGCTGCCTATTGCGTCAAACTCGAACTCGAGTGCAACCAATTTTCGAGAAAGCTTGAAAAATTTGCGAAGAATTGGATGTTGAATTTAAACGTCCTCGGATAGTGGCAAGGCAGACCGACAAATAAAATCAACCGACTGAATATACAGAACAATTTTTCAGATTATCTATCTTCATCCCAGATTAAGAATCAGTTATTTCTTCTCTGAGAATACGATTTTCCTCTGGACATTAAAAAAAATCATTTTCGCTTATACAGCTGTACCCAGAAAATATGAGAAAATTGAACAAACCTTCATTTTTAGCCATGCCAGAAAATAAACACAATCAGTATGCATGTTTTATACAGAATTTTACTGCCGAGGCTGCCAAGAGGTACGAGATGTTCAAGATATATTTATTTATTTACTAGCTTACCCGGCAATGCTTCACTATTGCTGGACTTGAGTAGGCACATAGATTAAATTAAGAAATATTTACATATAAATTTTAAACTGCCGTTTCATTCATTTTCAGTTGGAAAGGGTGAGAGGGGATGCGCTTTGGAAAACATATGCAGGCAGTATTTTTCTGTTTTTTTCAAAGTATAAGTGTGCAAATTCCCATTGAAATCTGGTGAAATATGTGGTTTTGCCTAAATTATGGGGAGGAGGGGTGGGTTTTTTCCACTTTTTTTGACAGGAACCTTCTCTGTCATCCCGTCGACAACTCACCAAAGCTTCACCCTAATCGGACGAACGGTTTGCGGGTTTGTTTAAATTGTGGGGTGTTATGGGGAAGAAGGAGGAATTAAGGTGGTGGAAAGACAGAGAGGGATTAAGTTTTTGTGAAATTAATGTGTACAGTATTTCTCTCTCTTTTTTAAGGTATAAGTGTACAAATTCTTATCTAAATCGGATAAAATATGTGGTTTGCCTAAATTATGGGGTGAAAACGTAATGGGGTAGGAAAGGGGGACAGGGGATGAATATTCAGAAACCATATATAGGCAGTATTTTTCTGTTTGTTTTAAAGTATAAATCTACAAATTCTTATCTAAATCGGATAAAAAAATGTGGTTTTCCTAAATTATGGGATAAAAACGTAATGGTGTTGGAAAGGGGGAGAGGTGATGAATATTCGGAAACCGTATGTAGGCAATATTTTTCTGTTTGTTTTAAAGTATAAGTGCACAGATTCTTATCTAAATCGGATAAATGATATGGTTTGCCTAAATATGGGGTAAAAACGTAATGGGGTTGGAAAGGGGAAGAGGGGATGAATATTCGGAAACCATACGTAGGCAGTATTTTTCTGTTTGTTTTAAAGTATAAGTGTACTAATTCTTATCAAAATCGGATAAAAAATGTGGTTTGCCTACATTATGGGGTAAAAACGTAATGGGGTTGGAAAGGGGGAGAGGGGATGAATATTCAGTAACCATACGTAGGCAGTATTTTTCTGTTTGTTTTAAAGTATAAGGTTAATTATGGGGTGTTATGGGGAATAGGGGGTGACTTTTGGAATAAAAATTTCTCAGGAACCTTCGCAGACGCACCCTCGAAAACTCTCCAAAGTTTCATTGCAATCTGATAAATGGTATAGGAATACATAGCAGACGAACAAACAAACATTGATTTTTATATATCAGACTAGCTGACCCGGCAATGCTTCACTATTGCTAGACTTGAGTAGGCACATAGATTAAATAAAAAAAATTTACATATAAATTTTAAACTGCTGTTTCATTCATTTTCAGTTGGAAAGGATGAGAGAGGATGCGCTTTGGAAAACATATGTAGAAAGTATTTTTCTGTTATGTTTTAAGGTATAAGCGTACAAATTCTTATGTAAATCGGATAAAAAAATGTGTTTTGCCTAAATTATAGGGTGAAAACGTAATGGGGTTGGAAAGGGGGAGAGGGGATGAATATTCGAAAACCACACTTAGGAAATACTTTTCTGTTTGTTTTAAAGTATTAGTGTACATATTCTTATCTAAATCGGATAAAAAATCAACTTTCCCTAAATTATGGGGTGAAAATGTAAAGAGGTTAAAAAGGCGGAGAGGTGATGATAATTCGGAAACCATACATAGGCAGTATTTTTCTGTTTATTTTAAAGTATAAGTGTACAAATTCTTATCTAAATCGGATTAAAAATTTGGTTTGACTAAATTATGGGGTAAAAACTTAACGGGGTTGCAAAGGGGGAGAGGGGATGAATATTCAGTAACCACACGTAGGAAGTATTTTTCTGTTTGTTTTAAAGTATAAGAGTACAATTCTTATCTAAATCGGATAAAAAATGTGGTTTGCCTAAATTGTGGGGTAAAAATATAATTGGGGTTGGAAAAGGGGGAGAGTGGATGAATATTCAGTAACTATACGTAGGCAGTATTTTTCTGTTTGTTTTAAAGTATAAGTGTACAAATTCATAACTAAATCGGATAAAAAATGTGGTTTGCCTAAATTATAGGATAAAAACGTAGAGGGTTGCAAAGGAGGAGAGGTGATGAATATTAGGAAAGCATACGTAGGCATTTTTTTGTGTTTGTTTTAAAGTATAAGTGAACAAATTCTTTTCTAAATCGGATAAAAAATCTACTTTGCCAAAATTATGGGGGAAAACGTAATGAGGTTAAAAAGGGGGAGAGGTGACGATTATTCCGAAACCATACGTAGGCAGTATTTTTTCTGTTTGTTTTAAAGTATAAGTGTACAAATTCTTATCTAAATCGGATAAAAAATGTGGTTTGCCTAATTATGGGGTAAAAACTTAATGGGGATGGAAAGGGGGAGAGGGGATGAATAATCAGTAACCATACGTAGGCAGTATTTTTCTGTTTGTTTTAAAGTATAAGTGAAAAAATTCCTATCTAAATCGGATAAAATAAGTGGTATTGCCTAAATTTTGGGGTGAAAAATTTATGGGGATGGAAAGGGGGCGAGGGGATTAATATTCGGAAACCGTATGTATGCAGTATTTTTCTGTTTGTTTTAAAGTATAAGTGTACAAATTCCTATGTGAATCGGATAAAAAAGGTGGTATTGACTAAATAATGGGGGTGGAAAGGGGGCGAGAGGATTAATATTCGGAAACCGTATGTAGGCAGTATTTTTCTGTTTGTTTTAAAGTGTAAGAGTAAAAATTCTTATCTAAATCGGATAAAAAAGGTAGTTTGCCTTAATTATAGGGTAAAAACGTAATAGTGTTGGAAAGGAGGAGAGGGGATGAATATTCGGAAACCATATGTAGGCAGTATTTTTCCGTTTGTTTTAAAGTATAAGTGTGCAAATTCTCATCTAAATCGGAATAAAAATCAGCTTTGCCTAAATTATGGGGTGAAAAACGTAATGGGATTGGAAAGGGGGAGAGGGGATGAATATTCAGAAACCATACATAGGCAGTATTTTTCTGTTTGTTTTAAAGTATAAGTGTGCAAATTCTTATCTAAATCGGATAAAAAATGTGGTTTTCCTAAATTATAGGGTAAAAATGTAATGCGGTTGAAAAGGGTGAGAGGAAATGAATATTCAGAAACCATACGTAGGCAGTATTTTTCTGTTTGTTTTAAAGTATAAGTGTACAAACTCTTAACTAAATCAGATAAAAAATGTGGTTTGCCTGAATTAGGGGGTGAGAAAATTATGGGGGTGGAAAGGGGGAGAGGGGAATAATATTCGGGAACCGTATGTAGGCAGTATTTTTCTGTTTGTTTTAAAGTATAGGTGTACAAATTCCTATCTAAATCGGATAAAAAAGTTGGTATTGCCTAAATTGTGGGGGTGGAAAGGGGGCGAGGGGATTAATATTCGGAAACCGTAGGTAGGCAGTATTTTGATGTTTGTTTTAAAAGTATAAGTGTACAAATTCCTATCTAAATCGGATAAAAAAAGTGGTTTGCCTAAATTATAGGGTAAAAACGTAATGGGTTTGGAAAGGAGGAGAGGGGATGAATATTCGGAAACCATACGTAGGAAGCATTTTTCTGTTTGTTTTAAAGTATAAGTGTACAAATTCTTATCTAAATCGGATAAAAATGTGGTTTGCCTAAATTATAGGGTAAAAAATGTAATGGGGGTGGAAAGGGGGAGTGTGGATGAATATTCAGTTTGTTTTAAAGTATATATGTACAAATTCTTAACTAAATCGGATAAAAAATGTGGTATTGCCTAAATTTAAGGGGATGGAAAAGGGGCGAGGGGATTAATATTCGGAAACCGTATGTATGCAGTATTTTTCTGTTTTTTGAAGTAAAGTGTACAAATTCCTATGTAAATCGGATAAAAAAGGTGGTATTGAATAATAATGGGGGTGGAAAGGGGGCGAGGGGATTAATATTCTGAAACCGTAAGTAGGCAGTATTTTTCTGTTTGTTTTAAAGTATAAGAGTAAAAATTCTTATCTAAATCGGATAAAAAAGGTGGTTTGCCTTAATTATAGGGTAAAAACGTAATAGTGTTGGAAAGGAGGAGAGGGGATGAATATTCGGAAACCATATGTAGGCAGTATTTTTCCGTTTGTTTTAAAGTATAAGTGTGCAAATTCTCATCTAAATCGGAATAAAAATCAGCTTTGCCTAAATTATGGGGTGAAAACGTAATGGGATTGGAAAGGGGCAGAGGGGATGAATATTCAGAAACCATACGTAGGCAGTATTTTTCTGTTTGTTTTAAAGTATAAGTGTACAAACTCTTAACTAAATCAGATAAAAAATGTGGTTTGCCTGAATTAGGGGGTGATAAATTATGGGGGTGGAAAGGGGGAGAGGGGAATAATATTCGGGAACCGTATGTAGGCAGTATTTTCTGTTTGTTTTAAAGTATAGGTGTACAAATTCCTATCTAAATCGGATAAAAAAGTTGGTATTGCCTAAATTGTGGGGGTGGAAAAGGGGGCGAGGGGATTAATATTCGGAAACCGTAGGTAGGCAGTATTTGATGTTTGTTTTAAAAGTATAAGTGTACAAATTCCTATCTAAATCGTATAAAAAAAAGTGGTTTGCCTAAATTATAGGGTAAAAAACGTAATGGGTTTGGAAAGGAGGAGAGGGGATGAATATTCGGAAACCATACGTAGGAAGCATTTTTCTGTTTGTTTTAAAGTATAAGTGTACAAATTCTTATCTAAATCTGATAAAAAATGTGGTATTGCCTAAATTTAAGGGGATGGAAAAGGGGCGAGGGGATTAATATTCGGAAACCGTATGTATGCAGTATTTTTCTGTT
>CM061919.1:34482490-34511118 GCA_031002005.1 Vandiemenella viatica
AATAGCTACATGGCCGCCGAAAGCCGCATATCCTTCCCGTTTCTCCCACCATTCCCTAGCTGTCATGCATTCTTTCCAAAAATCGGGAATTTTCTAAAACGCCGCGGACGTGGGACAAATTGTTAAAAATCGGAACTGTCTCGCCAAAAGCGGGTCACCTTAACTTAAAGTGCTTTCATAAGCGCCATGTTACTGGAAGTATTAATTAATGCGGGTGAAGGAAGTTCCACATTTATCATGCTGAACTGTGCCTGGACCAGGAATAAAACTAATATTACAGGGATAGCAAAAGTTTTTGTGGGATTCCTAATTTGTTTTTTAATTTTATTGGTTCTATACTTCAGTCGTCATTAATTCTATACAAGTTACTACTGTAGAGAGACAGCTGAACGCTTTCCATATGCGCTGTCTGCGGACAATATTGGAGTCACGTGGCAGGACAAAATGAGCAATGAGAGTGTTCTGTCTGCCACAAAGTGTCACAGTATTACTGCCACCCTAAAACAAAGACGACTCCGCTGGCTTGGCCACGTCCATAGAAGGACCCTGAGAGACTACCACGGAAGTCATGCTCAGTCAGATTGCTAATACCAAGAGACCTGTAGGGCGCCCGATGTTAAGGTTTAAGGACACCTGCAAACGTGATTTGGAGAGCTTCGGCATGCGCACTTCTGACTGGGAAGCTTGCGCCAACACGAGATCCTTATGGCGTCATCATATTACCACCGGCATGTCCAAATATGACAGAGCATGGTTGGATAAAATAAAGCTGAAAAAGCTTCGTAATAGGGAAATACACCCACCGGATCCCTCTTTCGTGTGCGATAGATGTGGCAAATTTGTCACGCCACCATCGGACTATTCAGCCACAAAAGAAGATGTGATGCACTCAACCCTAGCGACAGCTGAGTCACTACAACTATCATCTGTGAAGATGCTGTGGCCAATATATATACTACTGTATTGCTATGTGAACTGGAAATGAAATATGTAGAACATTAAAAAAATCAAGACCATTAGCATTATGTAATAACAATTCCGTATAATTAACCAACTGCAAAAAAGTGAACTGCCAGAATTTTGCGTTCAAACCGTAATTTTTGACGAGCTCGAAGCTATAGTCGGCGTCATGAAATTAGACCTGCCAAGGTCACGTCTGCCTCCCCTGCCCGCGCGGTGTCGCGAAAACTGCGCCCAGTGAAATTTGCGACGAGTGAAATCTGCGGCCAGAACTCTCAACAATGCTGTAGCGGTGTGAAATCGGTATTTATTATTGAATAGGCTCAAACTGGGTGTATTGTTAACAGCCGCTCCGCCTGCGCTCTGAGCGGATTGCTACGTTTGCAGCCTATGTTTCTAAACAGCTGTTAACACTACACATGTTTTATAGTTTTTTTTTGCTGTCGTCAGTCTTTCGGCTGGTTTGATGTAATCCTCCATCCTTTCCTATCCTGTGTTGTTAACCTTTTCATTTCTACATACCCATTACAGCTAGTGTTGCCAGGTCCGGTTTGCTAAAAATCGGGACAGAAGACCAAAAAAATCGGGATTCAGGGTTACAAATCGGGACAGCCAAAAAAAAAGTTTTTTTTAGGTAATTCTAGTTTATTTTTATAATTTAGACAGAACAGAAGAAATTTCTATAAAGATCTGTCTATCATATGATAGGAACTTACGAACGTTAATACTAAACTTTATAATAATAGAATTGTTGACTAGCACAATTAACAAAATATAATGCAAAACAGTATATTCTATAGTTTAATTTTAGGTAATTATTTATGTTATACTTAAGTATATTTATTTTTTATTAAAATTGTATTTTGCGTTGGATTTTACTGCTTTTAACATAGCTTTTTTTTTACAACGTAGTTATAAAATTCGATACACGACAAACTGAAGTTGGTTTTAATTTGTATTTCTGCTTTGACATGTTCCAGTGATAATCGGTTTCGTCTGTCAGACCAAATTATATTAGTCTGGGAAAATATCCTTTCAGCTGCCGCGTTTGAAACCGGTATTGATGCCATGAAAGCAAATAGTTTTGCAGATGACGAGATCTTGATTCTGAAAATATGTTCTGTAGCGGCGTTAAGTCTTTTTTCTGCTACTGCTGCCTTCACTACGTCTTTCAACATTACAAACTTCCTCATAAAGCTCATCCATTTCAAAAAAACGCGTCTATTTTTAGTTTTTCAATTATATTAACCATTGACGCGTAAGTGAAAGAGTCATCTTGCAAAGAAAGTGGCTTGAATATGTCGAATTTGTTTTCACTGAATTCGTATTTGGTTTCTATGTAATTTAAAACATTTCTGTACCAAGCACAGCAATCTGTTTTCATTTTTGAAACTGTTTCATCCGGCAACTTTTTGAATAAATTGCCGCACGTGAAGCCAACAAATTCATCTTCAATCCTCTGTTTCAATTTCTTAGCGAGTCTGACCATTATATCGTAACCTTCGAAACACAGCAATGTTTCGTTTTCAAGACTCAATACGGCATCTTGTAGGACCTTCAGTGCATTTTGGAAGAAAGCCAGGTAAGGTTCTGTTTCTTCAGAATTAAAGAATATCCAGAGCGCAGTAGGACATTCGTTTTCTCCCATAGAAATAAAGTAATCTTTCAGGATGTCGAATGATTTCATAGCACGTTCAACAGCGGGGAGAAGTGACAACCATCGCGTTTTTACATGTCGCAATACTGGAGCAAATTCAGATTCATGCGTCTCATAAAAGTCTTTTAAAGCTTGAACTCGTTTTGCATAGTATGAGAAATGACTATGCAGCTTCAGGATAAAATTCTCCAAGTCAAATTTACTCAAACCCAAAGCATGCTTTACACTGTTATGCAAAATGTGTGCAGGACATCCCACTGACAAAATTTTGCCATTATCATCGCGTAGTAACTGAAAAACTGAATTGCGACACCCAAAGTTCACATTTGCGTTGTCTGCACAGTAACTAGTTAGATTTTTAGTGTCAATATTGTGCTCCTTCAGCCGTCTCACTATATTTTTATACATGGCTGACGCAGTTTCATTCGCGTCTTCATAAAAATCAAGTACGCAAGTTTTTAAATTTGTAGCTGGGCTGTAAAATCTTACCATCAGTGGAAAAATTTTATTCCACCATGATTGGAGGCGTCTGTAGCAATACTATAAAATGTATCGTTTTGGAGAGCTTCGATCGCTTCTTGAGTAGATGCCGGACCCAAAACATTATGTGCAATCCCACTGGCCTTTGTTCTTCCAAGTGATAATTTCTCGGCAATTTTCGAATCGTTATACAAAGTACGATCGAGTTTTGATTCACAATCGAGTGAATTGAATGACAAGGTATGCTTGACCGAGTGGTATGTCTTTGTGACTTCAGCAGCTATCACTTTTTCTTCCTGGGTGCTCATTTGATCAGTGTTCAAAAATATTTTCAATGATGTTGTTAAACTGGCACTCCTTTCTTTTTTCTTGTGTTCGTTACATTTCTGGTGTTTTTCTATATCATTTTTGCCACCATGAGATATGCTGAACTGTTTTTGACACAATGTGCAATATGCTTTAAATCTGCTGTTTAAGGCTGGTTTGATAAATGAATAACTTTTTATCCAAATATCAAGAAAAGAACACATTCTCCGTTGTTTTTTCTTTCTCGGAGTACTCGTGGCAACATCTGTTTTTGAAATGGGATTGATGTCCGAATCGCTCAATTTTGATGGAATTCTGAAAACAAAAAATTACCTAGCACCAACACACGTAGGTACATATCAAATTGGCACACAATACAAATGAATCGCTGAGGTCAGAAATCGCATGTGTCAACCTTATTCTCTTTTTTGCAAAACTCGATTATTTTGATATTGATATATCCGTGTGTCCAGAAAGGTGTGAGTATTCAGTCAAGAAAAGTATCCCTATTGTGCGTAGAAAAATCAATGAGTCAGATATGTTACTGGAAAGCACGGAGCTGTGATTGGTCCTAAACGGCCTCTAAATTCACCTTGGAGCAAAAACGCCCACTCTTACCTCTTTAACGCCCACCATTGGTCGGTTGCCGCGCCCGGTTGGGAACGACTAGATTATAATTTGTGAATTGGAAGGGATATTTAATATCAAAATACAAACAGGCCCCCTGATTGTAAGTCTGTTAATTTTTCACTTTTGCGTTTGAATGTTTTAATTTTTTTTCTTGTAAAAGTAATAACCTTGTTAGTGTCATAATACAACGAATTAAAAGTTGTCACTATTAGTAACTTATAAGTTTCATTATGAAGTGATAACATTGTATGCTAAGTATTAGTAGTCCTTATAAAATGCAATATTATTACAATCATAACAGTATACTGTAAATTATTATTTAAAAAATCGGTTGTATTACCTATTAGATAACGTTATTTGCTGTCAACACCATTTTCTGTACCTCCTAGCAAGCTGAAACTTACTATGGAATGATTATTTTCGTATTGCTGTAACAGATGGCCCATGGGAAATGCTATTCGTGTTTCACGGAGCAACAGTGAGATCATTATTGAGGTGCTTTGACAGCAAGGCTCTGCAAGACGTTTACTTACCAACAGCTCATACTACTAAAAGAATGTCCCAGAGCAAGGAGATTTCATTATTGTGTCAGCAGATAAACAAACGTACGAGAGTATGCCGAAAAAGCTTTTGATGGCTTGCATGGGACTATTGTGATTAATAATTTTAATTGCGATGGAGCTAACGCTCCGGCGGCAATTCTCCTAGTCATCTAATTACCCCTTTTATTTTTTTCTATATATAATTATAGTGTTAAATCCCTCCCTTTTCCGATTTACAAATTTTAATTTTAAATTCCTTAAGAGTTTTTAGTAAATTATTCGTCACTTCACTTGGCAATTTGATCCAATCCCTGACACCCTTACCACAAAAGAAAATTTTCCCACTCCCTTATGCATTAATATCTGATAAAAGAATACGATGCCTCTCCCATTTGCTTCTACGAGGTGAAATTCGAAAGGACATTATTGGTATCAATTGTCCCTGTGGTAATGTTAATTCACTTTCTGTTTGGGGGATAATTGACAAGCACATCGATTCATTTAACGTGTAAAAATAAATGTTAGTTTGTTTCTCTTCTATAGATTCCTACACAACTCACCCGATTACGATTAAAATTACGTGAGTTGTTGTATGCGCACTATGAAGGTATCTGACAATAAACAATTTTTAAAAAAAAACTCACTCCCTCCTCCCCGCCACCCTAATTAAAGTAAATTTACAGTTTTTTTTGCAAATATCTCGAAAACAGTAGGAAGATCGGCTAAAGTGGATGGTGATATTCTGAAAGCTCATAAAATTCCTGTTTATTGGCTCTAGATTGATTCCTATTGGAGAAGTATTAACGAGAAATTTGAACTAGAACTTTAAAAATTGCTTTAAAGTTTTTGTGGCGACATACATGCTAGCAATTTTTATTCGATCTCGATGAAACATTGAACACGTGTATGTTGAAAAAAATAGAGAACAATACTGTCTACATTTGTTTGCAAAAACTCAGCTCCTATCCCCATTACTTTCCCCGTTAATTTTTGCAAATTTTCTTGATACAAATCCATAGCTTTCATCCAATTTCGATAAAACTTTGCACACGTGTACTTTAAAACAAAGAAAAAAAAATACTGCCCATTTTTGGTTTACAAAAATACATCCTATCATCCCCCTTCACCCCCCCTAATTTTTTCAAATGTTCTTTATACATATCCACAGTATCGGCGAAACTTTACACACGTATAACTTAAAACAAAGAGAAAATTGGTTAAATGTGGTTTACAAAATCCGCTTCATCTCCTGCATCATCTTCCTTAAAGGGAAATTGACACGTGAAACTATCCAGTTTTTGCTGTAAAACGTTGCGGAAATCGGTCGAAGTGGATAGTGATATCTGAAAGCCCAGAACATTTCCTGTCAATCAGCGTTGGACCGATTCCGATCAAACAATGATGACAAAGAAATCAGAAACTTGAAATTTAAAATTTTAAAGTTAGTGTGGCGTCACAGAAATCTAGTTTTTATCTGATCTCGACAGATTTTTGAGAACATGTGTTTTTAAAAAAGATGTAAAAACAATGTTAACATTTATTTTACAAAATTGCACCCGCGCTACTCATTCATCCCTCTATAGAAATATTTACACAATCATTTTTTTATTTATTTTAAAGTTTTTCTTCAAAACGATAGGAAAATCTGGCAAAGTAGATGGTGATGGAGAATGTTTATGAAAATCCGATCAAAAAGTATAAATCCAGCCCTCAAACAACGCCAGACGCGTTTTTTCAGGAAGGAAAAAAGCTATTTAGGTGCTCCGCTTGATGTGAAGAAAATGTATAACCTATTCAAAAAACAGCATCCTGACGTTAATGTCAAGTATAAGTTTTGTCTGAGGTTTTTAATGAAAACTTTTCCTTGAGATTCGGACGCCCTGAAGTTGATACTTGTGTAAGTCAAATGTGCAAATATCTAGATCATGTCGTGGGGAATAATTTTGATTTTATGCAACCCCCCCCCTTTCAGTATATTACTGTACAAGATATGTTCTACTTTCACCAGCTGTGGGTGAATTGTTTTGGCATTTTTAACTTCACATCCCGGTTATCTACGTTTTTCATCTACTATGAAGACATGGCGAAGAAAGGTACAATTGAAGTTTGTTCTATGCTTTTGAAATCATTGATAAATATATCCCTTCTACTGTCTAACAACTGCAAATTTTCCCAGACAGGTGCCCTAGCCAAAATAAAAACCATTCAGTAATACTGTTTTTACTCACTTTGACAGCTACAGAACGTTTTGCCGAAATATACCACTATTACGTTATACAGAGATACTCTTACTTCCCTAATGATCGCATTCTCAAAAATAAAAGAGCGCATTTATATTCAAAATCAATATAAGGATATTATTCTTTCGGCGAAAAGTGTATTCCCGAGTAATGGCTTTGGATACAGACAAAGTTTTAGATGTCAAGAGATGGCAGAGCTCTTATTTCAAGAAATCGTCTTTGTCGACTGAATCATGTGGAAAGAAAACACCTAAGGAGCAGAAAAAATGCTTTACATCCATCCTCATACTTGGCTTTCCACTACTCTTCGAACACAAAATGCTCAATTGGTGCCAACACTTTCATAGGAGGCTTGAATTTTTTTTAAAACCAAACACACAAGTAAGACAGTGATAAAATTTCCATAAAGTATAGCAAGGTGGCCAACATAAGACAAACCAAGCTCTACATGAAAGGAAAACACCTGGCATCATCAGCAAATTTTTGCAGTAGCCAACAACTCAGGGCCGCCTACAATAAAGCTCTGATGAGGAAGGCGACTCATTTTAGTTTTCAAATAATTTCATGTTTAGAAATAATTGGCAAGCTGCTGAATTCCTGCGATTTTATTCTTTTCTTTTTTAATGTTGTCATAATTTCTGTTTTTTTTTTTTTTTTTTTAAAGATTACCATTTGTGTAACTGTCTGCCATAATTCTTTATAATTTCTAATAATCTGATGTTATAATAATTCATATGTGTATTCCACCAAATAAGTACCACTATTAGTTTGGTTGGATTTTTCAGTGATCATTTCCTATTTTACAACTACTGACTGTCAAAATAGTACAAATTCAAAATTTTAAATTTGTATAAATTCATAAACTTTACACTAAAAATTACGTTTAAGGTTTCAAATTGTCCATTGCGTGCATCTCTTTCTATGTATGCCAGTAACTTGCTTATTCCCGTTTTTGGAAGAAGTATAAGCTGTTTTATGTCTCCCCTGTAAAAGTAATAAAAGGTGACTGATGCCTTTTCTGACCTCTGCAATTCAATTAGATTCACACTTTTCCCCCCCTTTCCTGCCGTTCGTCAGATTATTATTATAACTTCGTCGAAAAACCATAAAACTTATTCAGTCTTTAATTACATTAAGTAAAAGCGCGCAACTATATAAAAATTACTAAACCAAAGATAATAAACTCTCTACCCGAATACTAAACTTCAAGTTACCACGAGTAAGGTGAAACCTTAAAAGCACATAAACAAACTTAGTATATGTGGATGAATTTACAGTATAAATAGTTCTTTCTAACACTTACCTACAAAGAAACGTTTATATCCCGTACCGTGACTCGTTGAAACTGCAATATGTACGAAACTCAAGCGAACTCAACCACTGAATAAATGAGTTAAAAGTGCGATCGCATCTCCAGCAAGCAAGAGCGAGAGCTTCGACCATGTGAATGCGTGGCAAGAGAGAACGGGTCAGCAAGAGCGCTGGGGTATACACAACAATGTATTACGATACAGACACAACAATAGCGAAACGGCGTGTTTAACGGTGGAAAGGATAACAGCTTGGAGACCTATGAATTTACCATCGACGCTAGCGCTCTATTAATTAGTTTAGTGAACTATTACCCTGCTCAAGGTTAGCAGTGGCCAGTTGTCTCTGGTGGCCAGTGGGCTGCTGGTTGGGAACGATGCGTCTCGACGTATGACACGCGATTTCATTTTTTGCAATGAATGATAACTTTTTATCACTTGGTTCAAAAATCGGGACATTTGGCGTCCCGATCAAACGTAAATCGGGACGAATCCCCAGACCCCCGAAAATCGGGACGTCCCGCGCAAATCGGGACACCTGGCAACGCTAATTACAGCCCGTGTTTCATATATTCTAATCTCTGTCTTCCTCTACAGTTCTTACCTACGACTGTTCCCTCCACTAACAAATTAACCAATCCACCATGTCTCAAAATATGACCTACCAGCCTGTCTCTTCTTTCTGTAAGCTTCTTCCACAAACTTCTTTTCTCACCCATCATTTCCAAAACTCGTTCATTTCTTACTTTGTCTGTCCACTTAATTTTCAGCATTCTTCTGAAGCACCACATTTCAAATGCTTCAATTTTCTTTATTTAATTAACCAATCCACCATGTCTCAAGATATGACCTACCAGCCTGTCTCTTCTTTCTGTAAGCTTCTTCCACAAACTTCTTTTCTCATCCATCATTTCCAAAACTCGTTCATTTCTTACTTTGTCTGTCCACTTAATTTTCAGCATTCTTCTGAAGCACCACATTTCAAATGCTTCAATTTTCTTTATTTCCGGTATTCCTAAAGTCCATGTTTCGCTACCATAAAGTGTTTTAAAAAGTTCTTTCTAATTCCTAGATCAATATTTGAAACTAAAAGGTTTCTCTTTTTCATGAAGGCTCTTTTTGCTACTGCTATTCTGCTTTTAACATCATTCCTGCTTCGGCCATCGGTTGTAATTTTACTACTACTCCTATTGCATCCGATCCTATTTTTATAATTAATCTACCAGTATTGGTATCATTTCTGCTACATTTCATCACTTTTGTCTTGCTTTGATTTATATTCAGTCCGAAATCCTCCTTCAGTATTTTATTCATGCCATTCAGTTTATAATTGTTATTAAAACACAAGTTTTATTCTGCCTTAAAAGAAGTAGAAAAGAATTGTCATAACGAGGCAGATACTAATGGACTCGTAGTAGATTTCATGCAAGGAAATATATTCTACTACCGGTAGTTGTGGATTACTGTTTTTGCATTTATGACTTGAAACCAGAACAAGCAAAATCTATACCTACCATGAAGGCACTGCGAAAAAAGGGAGGGAGTGAAGTTTCCTCTTTCCGTAATCACTTCATATCACTTTTCATCCCCCAAACTGCAGAAGAAACCCATCTTTTTCCGGCGAATGTACAGGGCAGAACAAGAATCATTTGGTTTTGCGATTTGTATTTGGCCTTTCCTTGATAAGTAAAATAACAATCAAGTAATATTGTCCAGTGAGGGGTCACAGTTTTCTCCCGTGTGGTCGTATCTTTACTGTCATCAAGAGACGATTAAAAAGAGTTGACAGAATCTACACACCTGATCAATATTCAAAAATTATTACTGAATCGTCCGCAAATGAAGGGAAAATTGAAACAATTTTTTTGGGAGACAATGACAGAGTTTAACAAGTGGTGGCCCAAGCACTTTAAAAAGTATGTGCTCCCAAGTGAAGCTCGGAATCAAAAAACGTTGGGAAAAAAGGAACGACAACGCGAGTTGTTTAAAATATCAGAACACTACTATTATGAAATGAATAAGGGAGCCTGTTCAGGTTATGATAAAATTAGAGAAATAATAATAATAAAAACTTTTAAGTTGTTGCGGAGCAACACAAGTATTGAGCTTCCTAACGCAAAAACTTTTGCAGACATGAATCCCATCAATGCCAAAAAAAGGATGACGTTAAGAAAGTGCTACAATATATTCCTGAAGAACATATGCCATTTTCTATGATGCTATAATGTGGCCATCTGCCGAGAATGATTCTGATAATGATTAGTTACGTAAAATAAAATATATGAGTTGGTGGATGTTGTGCAGAACTACAGTAATGTCAATGGTAAATTAAATGTAATTTCATATAACTTTCTAAACTTCTAGTTTACATGTACTGTTCAAACAAACAAAATATCCATACATAATAAACAAAATGTGAAAAAAGTAATATTTTATTTTTCCCCTTGGTTTATTGTTAAAACGGCAAATGTCCGGGTTACTTAAAAATCTATAGAAATCACATAATGTACACAATAAATTCCAAATGTACGTCAAAAGTGAATTATCTGTTACTTTATCAGTTGCAGTAAAAATATTTTTTTTAATAAATTTTAATAGAATTATTGTGTTTTCCCGTAAATTTCATGAAAATTGACATGTGCCCTTAGACGACCTTGGCCAGCCCGATCTGGTTAGTACCGCAGTGGAGTCTCCAAAGTGTTGCAGATCAGCAAAAAATTCAACTTTCAGTAACGATTGCGAAAAACTTCTAAGAAAGAATACTTAACTTGCCAAACAAGGTAATGTGCTTATTGATTCGAAACATTTGCGTGTCTATTAAAAAAAAAAAAAAATAGAAACTAGTTTGGCGGTTTCGGCCGTGTAATGTAAAATGTTGTCGCTGACTGGTTTCAGTTCTATTTGTTCACGTAAAAACTTCCAGGCCACGGTTTAGTGAGACCAGGTCGGGTCGTCTAAAGGGGCGTTTAGACTGATTAGGACGGCGCGGCAGTGGCACAAAGAGAACAGGCATTGGCCGCAGATTTCACAGATTTTAGGTTGGCCGCAAATTTCACTGGTCGCTGTTTTCACATATCCGCCCGCACCAACCCTCTGTCCGTTGGTTGGGCCGGCGACATTGCCACATTAGCTTTTGCCGGTCGTCCATGCGTATCTTTACACGCGGTCGCTTTATTTCCTTAGTTTAAGTCCTATTCGAGTAATGTTAATGGTGGTAATGCTCAGGAACATAATCAACCAATTCGTGTATTAACAGACAGAAGTAATATTCGCGAACCTGCAGGTCACCTGGGCATTGGAAGCCTAATTAAAATCTTTGTAGCAGATATTTTAAAATATTTTGAACGAATATTACCAACAACTAATAGGCAAAAAAAAAAAAAAAAACTTCTATAAAATACAAACACTGACATGGAGGTATTTGTGGCAGTCATTTCTATGTATAATCGGCACCTTATATTTTATAAATTAATTTTCGTTTTGTATTTGCTTTTGAAGTTTTCTCGCGAAATTTCTCATGTATGGTCCATTGTGTACAATGACAATTATAATTCTTACAGAAGCTGAAAATAGCTTTTCTGTGGACGACAGGAAATATGTTTCTCAGTCGTAAACGAATCGACCGACCAGCGGCACTGGAGCATGCACTGCGCGCAACCATTCGCGAAAATATAAACTGTGAAACAATCCAAAAGGAGTTGTCGGAAGAGGCTTTAGCCCAGGCATTTTAGGTTTTAACCTCGAAAAAAATAATGTAGAGCTGAAATTTGACACAGACGTTCCTTAGTAGTTAAGAAACAAGTACTAAAAAGTCCACACCTCTAAGGTGTCCGCGTCACAGTTTTTTTAGGTCAAAAGGGCTTAAATAGGGATTGAGTGCTAAATCTGTATAAACTCGTAGTAACATTTAAAATGTCAGGCTCAGTAACATCTTACTGCGCCATAGGTAATTAGGATAGGCTAACTACTGTATAAAAGTGTAATATCGGCACTGTTATTATTTAAAAGTAAAAGTATAGACACATTTTATCATGAAGGAAGTACGAAACATAACTTTTTTTTCAATTTCTCTGCATTGCGGAAAAACTGTCAAAGTTACCAGGTCAAGACCTATGATCAAAGCTGTAGTACACACTTTAAGCATTAAAATGATATATCGTTCATCCATCTGCAACATATGGTTGTCGAGATACTCGTAGAAACAAGCACACGTGAGTCAACGCTGGGCCGAGAGCTCAACGCGCCGCCACCCGGCCATTATGGGTATTAACCTGAAAAAAAATATAATGTAGACCTGAAAATTGGTACAGATATTACTTACTACCTAAGAATCATGTCTTGAAAAGTCCCCATCTGTGAGGTGTCCTCTTCATAGTTTTATCAGGGCAAAAGATTTTAATTAGGGCTAAAATGTCATAATCAGTATAAACGTCTTGTAGCTCTTAAAATATTAGCTTTTGTATCATTTAATTGCACTATTAGTAATTGTAAATGCTAATTATTGAAATACGGCATAGTTTTGGATGTAAAAATTATACAGAAGTAAAAAAAAAATCTCACATTTGATAGTGAAACAGGTACGAAATATGACTTGTTTGTTAACAAAGTCAGATTTGCTAAAATCTATCGAAGACCTATTATTAAAATTGCAGAACGCAGTTTCAGCATTAAAATGGTTTATTCATCATGTTTTTTGTGACAAACAGTTGGTGAGATATGCATAAACATTCTATACAAGGTGCAGAGCACTAGCATAAGCGCCGTTCCGCTTATCCTTCCTCTTCTGTCTGCATCATTCTAATATCTTCGAACAGTGCGCTTAAGATTTTGTGCTCTTGGCATTGTATATGAACTGACAGAAAGAAACCTTGAAAATGACGAAACATTTTGCAAAATTATAAATTATACAAATTTTTATTAAAATCTTTGGATGAAATTTAAAGTTCAGCTTCATCATCGACTCATCATCTGCACTATTATAGGTGACTTTATCGCATGCAGATCATCGGCATACCTTAGTGAACACTCCAGTCCACAACGCACACATTCAAATCTATTTCCGCAGATGTTCTTACAATTGCAGGGCACTAAATTGAGAAGATGATCCGGAGCAGGTGCAAGTCGGTTAGTCACTAACTCAAGAGCTCCATTCTGAATTTTCCAGCCCCAATCTTCAGGACCTAAAGAATTTCCTAGCTATTCTTGAATCTGTAAATATATTCGTAGAGAATGTCGCTCACATGCTGCATATGTTAGGGGAAGGGACGCAAGCTGGAAGGACGCACTGACTGGTTGGGTTGCGAACTTACGACTGTATTTTATACCCGATGTTCGTTCAGATTTTGACACTAAGATATAAAATTGTCATTGAGGGCAACGGCAAATGTCTTTCCTGCGGATATTATGTCTTCTTTTTGTGCGTTGAGATGTTCGAATGTTTCCACTTTGTCACGCAGTACTAAAGAACCCTTCAATAACTTTCAGCCTTGTTTTTATTTTCTTTGCCGAAAAGAGCGCTGGCAGTATCGCACCCAGTGAATGCATGAGCATAGGGTGCAGAGTTTTTCATTTTTGTGATGGATTTGCACAGTTCTGCCACGTTGAAGACCTTACTAGCAGTTTTGCTTGTGATAGGGTGAACTACATTTATACGACTGCTTTCACTTAGTCTTACTATCAACGAGGACATCTGTATCGTTGGAAATGACGGCTACCTCTTAACCCCTGCAATAATCAAGTACTAACGATGCAATGCTGGCATCCGCGTCTCCTTTACACTGAATGGCACGATGACCCGCTGTCTTGAATTTGTTTACAAGTAATTCGACTAGCTGATTTATGTTATGATAGTTTTTCAAAATCTCAGCTTTGAGTAAAGTGACAACCTTGTTGTGGTGGGCGAAAACATTGGCAGATGTTTTCCCCCCGGCACATCGACGACGCTCCTCTCTTTCCGTTGCCATGTGTTCAGATCCATCGTTTGGCGTTGCCCACTATGGCAATTTTATATCTCAGTGTCAAAATATCCATGAACTTCTGGCAATAAAATACAGTCATAAGTTTGCAACCCAACCAGTTACTGCATCCTTCCAGCTTGCGTCCCTTCCACTAACATATGCAGCATGTGAGCGACATTCTCTACGAATATATTTACAGATTCAAGAATAGCTAGGAAATTCTTTAGGTCCTGAAGATTGGGGCTGGAAAATTCAGAATGGAGCTCTTGAGCTAGTGACTAACCGACTTGCACCTGCTCCGGATAATCTCCTCAATTTAGTGCCCTGCAATTGTAAGAATATCTGCGGAAATAGATTTGAATGTGTGCGTTGTGGACTGGAGTGTTCACTAATGTGTGCCGATGATCTGCATGCGATAAAGTCACCTACAATAGTGCAGATGATGAGTACGATGATGTAGCTGAACTTTAAATTTCATTCAAAGATTTTGATAAAAATTTGTATAATTTATAATTTTGCAAAATGTTTCGTCATTTTCTAGGTTTCTTTCTGTCAATTTATATATAATGCCAAGAGCACAAAATCTCAGCGCACTGTTCGAAGAGATTAGAATGATGCAGACAGAAGAGGAAGGATAAGCGGAACGGCGCTTATGCTAAGCTCTGCACCTTGTTTAGAATGTTTCGATGCATATCTCACCAACTGTTTGTCACAAAAAACATAATGAATAAACCATTTTAATGCTGAAACTGCGTTCTGTAAATTTGATAATAGGTCTTCGATAGATTTTAGCAAATCTAACTTTGTTACCAAACAAGTCATATTTCGTACCTGTTTCACTATCAAATGTGAGATTTTTTTTTAACTTCTGTATAATATTTACATCCAAAACTACGCCGTATTTCAATAATTAGCCTTTTACAATAACTAATAGTGCAATTAAATGATACAAAAGCTAATATTTTAAGAGCTACAAGAGGTTTATACTGATTATGACATTTAAGCCCTAATTAAAATCTTTTGCCCTGATAAAACTATGAAGAGGACACCTCACAGATGGGGACTTTTCAAGACATGATTCTTAGGTAGTAAGTAATATCTGTACCAATTTTCAGGTCTACATTATATTTTTTTCAGGTTAATATCCATAATGGCCGGGGGGCGGCGCGTTGAGCTCTCGGCCCAGCGTTGACTCACGTGTGCTTGTTTCTACGAGTATCTCGACAACCATATGTTGCAGATGGATGAACGATATATCATTTTAATGCTGAAAGTGTGTACTACAGCTTTGATCATAGGTCTTGACCTGGTAACTTTGACAGTTTTTCCGCAATGCAGAGAAATTGAAAAAAAAGTTATGTTTCGTACTTCCTTCATGATAAAATGTGACTATACTTTTACTTTTAAATAATAACAGTGCCGATATTACACTTTTATACAGTAGTTAGCCTATCCTAATTACCTATGGCGCAGTAAAATGTTACTGAGTCTGACATTTTAAATGTTACTACGAGTTTATACAGATTTAGCACTCAATCCCTATTTAAGCCCCTTTGACCCAAAAAAAACTATGACGCGAACACCCTAGAGGTGTGGACTTTTTAGTACTTGTTTCTTAGGTACTAAGGAACGTCTGTGCCAAATTTCAGCTATACATTATTTCTTTCGAGATTACCCCTAAAATCTGTCCTGAATGCCTGTACTACTTTGCCTGCTACCAGAATTAATTTCAGTATTTTCTTAGAAACTTTCTCGCTGGAAGTTTTTACGTAAACAAATGAAACGGAAGTTAGCCAGCGACAACATTTTACATTACATTACATTACATTACACATTACACAGCGCTTCGTGTAACATTTTATTTTTTTTATTCACATGCTTCCCTATTTAATGAATTCGGTATAAATCTGTTAACTTTCAGGAAGGCGCATAATTTTTTTTGAGTTATTTCTTATTATTTTTATTGCTTTTTTCGTCAGTTGAATTGAAAAAGTAGTTTGATTTCTAATTTTCATGGAAACAAATTACTATTTTTTTTAAAACAGTCACACAAATTTTTAGAATTATAAAGCACTTAACCTTGTTCCCCATGTTAAGTATTATGTTTTAGAATTTTTTTCGCACTAATTACTGAAAGTTGATTTTTTTGCTGATTTGCAACATTGTTCGGATACTCCGTGACCTTCACAGGACTAATTTCGTGACTGCACTATAGTATATAATAAAATTGCAATCAAGCGCTCGCTCGAGTGGCAATATTCCTACAAACCCATCCTCCTCCCTTTCCTGCATTCACCTATATTTGCCCTCTACAAATTTTAATTTTAAATTCTTTCAACTTTTTTGGTAAATTACTATTATTATTTTACTATTATTATTACTCCGCGATTCACTAAAAGTTATTATTCATAATTTCTCTTGCTAACTTATTCCAATACCTGAAACCCATACATAATCTTCCTAAATTTTTATGCCTGAAATCGAGTGCAAGATTGTGATCATGGGCATCTTTTCACTTCTAAGCATTAGTTTTAATTCTTATACCAATACCTTGTACACTCCAATGACCCTCTTCACCCTCCTCCTGTCTTCCAATGAATCCCATTCCAGTTCTTTTATCATATCTGTTACTGATTGCATTCTGCGATAATTTCCAGAAACTAAACTAGCCGCCCTTTTTTTGCAGTTACAGAATTCCATAAACAAAGAACAAGTTACGATGACTTTATTCCTTTTGCCTGGTGTTAGTTATTGTATTATTACCGGAGGATCGATGTGATCTATCATCAGTGCGGTTCTGGCTTTGATGTTGAATGTTTGTTGTAACTCGACTCAACAACAATTAATCTAATCGCATGTTTGTCCGGAACCTTTGTTATGGATTTAAAAGTATTGAATATTGATAGTTTTAAAATGAAACTATTAACGCGGGAGTCAATAGTATTTTGCCTGCAGGCCCGATTTGATTGTATGTCCACATTTATTATAACAAACCTATCACAAAAATGTGAAGAATTTACAAAAATAAATGGAAACCGTAAAGGAAGACAGCAGTGAAACCTCCTATTTAAAAACGAAATATTTTGATGAGACTATAATTTTTGTTATATACATGTCCCAATATCACATTAGGCTTCTATGCAGGGTTTTGAGTAGACTACTTTAAAAAATAACCGTCATTAGTTATTGTCACTAGATATGCCACTGTCCGGTGAAAGGTTAGGTGTTTTTCTTGTATGCAAACAGGTGTTTGTTTTGAAATTGGATTATTCTTTCCTATATAATATTCATTACAGTAAATCAAGTGTACATTCAGAGGTTTTCCGAAACATCCGTGTGCTAATTACTTTAAGTTTTATCCAAATGTACAAGTTATCTAAATTTATTTTTATTAAATAAACAATTTACTTAAACTTTACCAAGTACGAACGAAGTCGTCCCGTATACGATGCGATGCGATGCGATGCTTCAAGCTAGTGTTCGATTGTACCGAAAGTAACGAGTAACGAAACAATACGATAGTAACGAAGTTATCCCGTACGCGGCGCGACTCGGTACCATGCTTCACGCCATTGTAGGATTGTACCGAAAGTAACGAGCCACGATTCGAAAGTAACGGGTATTAATTGGTTTAGTAACGAATACATACGGGCCCAGAATTTCTCGTTACTTTTACAGCTCTATTCACCCAGCAACTGCTACTTTGGTTGGCACAAAGACTTTAAAAACACATATAAATTTTCAAATCTGAGGCCATTGTGGTGTTCCAATAGGGAGAACAATAGATAGTCTTCCCATAGATTGACGGTCCACAAACTATAGCCTTCACTGCCTCGGGGAACAGAGATCCGTTCTTCTTCTTCCGCTTGATGTCCGCAACATCTGCATTACTCACGGGTAATTTTGCTTGCTGTTTGACGAAGCGCATATTGACGGGGTTTTCAAGCTGCTCCGACTATATATTGTTGAACTAAAATGTGAAAATAGACAGTCGATAACAATGCCTGTTACAAGAAAGCAGAAGCAGAAGAAGAAGGGTCGTGGCTTCTTAAAGAAGCTCATCGATAAAATGTCATTTCATCATCATCATCATCCTTCAACTGTAGCTTTCGCTATATTATTTTCTCACAGTACCAGGATAGGATCCTATGACTGCTGTCGATGTAGTATCTTTATTTGACTTGGCTTGTTGTCTAAGTTGTATGTCGGTATCAGTTGTCTAGTTTGAGTGTGACCTTGTGTCACGAGGCGGTGTTGTGTTTCGCCATCCTGCTGCCGTCTTCTCCCTTTTCCTTTTTTTTTTTTTTTTTTTTTTTTTTTTTTTTTTTTTTTTTTTTTTTATGTGTCGCGGCCTCAACGGCCTGTTTGTGAAAAAGATCCGTTGCCGGGGCAACACTACTTAATGTGACTCTGTATGGGATAGGATATTTCGGGGACTCTGTTTATTACGCTTTTGGGGGAAAAAGGGCTATGGGTGCCTTAGGCGCCCTTATGTCAAAACCCCCATAGGGTTCGTATGATAGCTGGGGATCATCGCGCCGTGATCAGCTGCGTAAGCAGCTGGACGACTCTCCCCAGCTGGTTGGCTTGTGTATCTGCGTGGTAGTATCACCTTTGCTGTGGACAGCATGCTGTTCCCGTCGGCGGATGCCATGGCGGCCAGCTGGTGGTCCTGGGTTTCCGGCTTGCCTGTTGACCGTGAGTGGTCCTGTTGGTTGGAGGTCTGTCCTTCCCTCCGTTCCTGTTGGTGGATGTGTGTTGCTGGGTTGGGGTGGTTTCTGTGTCCATTCTGCATGATGAGCTTCCTCTCTGGGCAGCCTCCGTAGCATGCAGCGTGGTCAGCACCACAGTTCGCACACGTAGGCGTGGCATCACGCGGTTGTGGGCAGACCGTGGCGCTGTGGTTTTCCCCGCATCGTACACAGCGTACTTGGCTGTGGCAGTCCTTTGCCAGGTGTTGGTACCGCTGGCAGCGGAAACATTGGATGACTGCGGCTTGTTTCTTGCGAGGTCGCCCAGCATGCTTCTTGGTGGCCTGCCTGGCTGGGGTCTGAGCACTGGACGACGGCTGGGTGTGGCACAGCTTCTGTTCCCCCATCTTCCTGGGTCGTGGTGGTGTTGGCCGGTTCATGGCTGCCAAATTGTTCCATGCCCGACTTGATGTCCTCCTGGCTGGGACTGGTTGCTAGATATCCGGCGAGTGCCGGCCAGGAGCTGGGCGGGATGGTGGCCAGTTGGCGGAGCACATCCCTCATGGCGCCGTGATGTGAGGGTGGGACAGCTTGCAGTAGCTGGTCCAGTGACTCCTCGTGGCTGGTTGGCTGGTCCGTGGGCCCCTCGTTGACTGGAGTGGTGGGCGACGGTCCCACTCTCCTGCTTGGTGCCGGTGACGCGAATAGCCTGTAGTACAGTTCTTCGAAGTACTGGCCGCAATCGAAGTCTTCGGCGAAGATGCTGGGGAATGGTACTCGTTGCGACCAGTCCTTCCCTTCATCGATGACAGGCTTGGAGTACTTCTGGTTGCAGAGTGTACGGCGCAGTTGTTTGGATGTGTTGGGAATTTCCCAGACATACACTCTGCTCCAGACTCTGCTCGATGGTCCATGGCCATCCTTTCTCGATAAGGAAGTTATCGAGCTCCTGGAAGGTTGACCGCAGCGCCTTGATGCGGTACCTCTGGTTGCCATTGATGCACTGGAGGTAAAGCGGGTACCCGACTTCGAACTTGTGGTCGTCATCCACAATGGTTGACCACGATGCATCGCCCAAGGAAGCGGGCGATTCCGCCAACGGCGTGCTGTGGCCACTCGGGGTGCAGTGAGAGTCCCCGCTGTTCCCTCCGGATGCAGAGGGCCCTGGTGTGGGGCGCTCACTGTCAGTGCCTGACAGTGGGGCACCTTGGCTCCTCGGGGCCGTCCGCTCACCGCCGCTCTGCGGCAGTGACTGGCCGTCCGGGCTGCATGGTGCTGGGACTGCGGGCAGCTCCCGAGGTGTGCCCTGGTGGTGCTCCTCCGCACTGGGAGTGCTGGCTCGGGTCGACCTTCCACCACCCCTGCGGGGCGCGGACTGCCACGGCGCGTCGGTTGCGGCCGGGAGCTGGCGAGGCTGCTCCCGTGGCGCCTCCTGGGTGCCGGCCGTGGCACCTTGCGTCGGTTCCAGGCGCCCCCCTCCGCGAGCGGAGCGGTCCGGAGTCGACCTGCCTCCACCACTGTGTGGCGGAGACTGCGGTCGGGCGGTCTGCGCAGCGACTATATCCCGCGGTGCTCGGGGTGCCGTCTGGTGGCGCGTGGGCGTATCGTCGGGCGAGAGTGGGCGGTGCCTTCTTCCCATGGTGCGCGTGCAGCTGACTGCTTTTTTTTTTGTGTGTGTCGCGGTCTCAACGACCTTGTTTGTGTGTCCCGCTGCCTCGACAGCTCTACCACTACGTGTCAGGTTTGTCTGGGATTTGGGTTCTATTTTTAATTCTCTTTTAGGGGGAAAAATGGGCTATGGACGCCTTTGGCACCCTTATGATAAAACCCCCTTTGGGTTTATTTTTCAGCTGGGATCATCGCCGTGATCAGCTGCGTTAGCAGCTGGACGATCTTCCCTAGCTGGGTTTCGTTTTTCGTCACTGTGGGCGCAGCACCTGTGCTGCAGGTGGCTGGTTGGTTCCGACGATTGTTGCTCTGCGAACCAGTGGTTCGTCGTCGGTCGACGGTTCATCTGTCGGTCGCGGGAGGTGCTGTTGGCATGGTGGGCTTCCCTGCCGACCGCCCCGGTAGTTGGTTGAGTGTGGCCGTGGTTTGGTGGTCTTCCTCCCTCGGATCGGAGTCGCTTCCTGACTGGACAGCCTCCGTAGCAGGCGGCGTGGTTAGTACCACAGTTTGCACACGTTGGCGTGGCATCACGCGGGCGTGTGCAAACCACGGCGCTGTGACTTCCGCCGCATCGTACAGGGCGCACCTGGCTCCGGCAGTCTTTCGCCAGGTGCTGGTACCGCTGGCAGCGGAAACATTGGATGATTCCAGCTGGCTTCTTGGTGGTACGACTGACTGGTTGTTGGTTGTCGGCCTTCGGGTTGGCGCATTGTTCGGCGACTGGGAGTGGTGTAGTCTCGGTTCCGCCAAACCCCTGAGTCGTGGTAGTAGCCGGCTACTGGCTCCCGAGGCGTTCCATGGCTGCCTTGATGTCCTCCTGGTTGGGGCTGGTAGCCAGGTAGCCAGCGAGTGTCGACAATGTGCTGGACGGGATGGTGGCCAGTTGGCGGAGCACCTCCCTCATGGCGCCGTGGTATGTGGGTAGGACCGCTTGTAGCAGCTGGTCCAATGGCCCTTCGCGGTAGGTTGACTGGTCCTTGTTCCCCTCGTTGATGGGCGAAAGTTCTCCGCTGCTGCTCTGTGCGGTTGGTGCCGGTGACGCGAAGAACCTATAGTACAATTCCTCTAAGTACCGGTCGCAGTCGAAGCCCTCGGCGAAGATGCTAGGGAAGGGTACTCGACGCGACCAGTCCTTCCCTTCCTCGCACATTGGCCTGGCAAGACGTGAGTACCTCTGGTTGCAGAGTGTACGACGCATTTGCTTGGTTGTGCTGGGAATTTCCCAGACGTACACTCTACTCCAGACACGCACCCGGCGCTCAATCGTCCATGGTCCTCCTTTCTCAGCGAGGAAGTTCTCGAACTCCTACTCTCCTTTTTTTTGTGTCTCTGCCTCAACGGCGTGTTTGTGAAGTCCCGCTACCTGGGTAGCTCTACTTTACGTGTCACAGTGTTTTGGATGGGTTTGTTTTGGGGACTCTTTTTATTACTCTTTGAGGGGAAAACATGACTGCGGTTCGTCAAAGACGACCTTATGTGAAAAACCTCTACAGTTTTCTTATGTTCATATCAGTTCTACTCTGCCTGATATATGATGCTTAGTGGCACTTTATATTTGTGCCAATGCCTTGGTACAGTTGTTTCTTCAGTTCCTCTGAATTTTTCCACTCTTTCGTAGAATCTTTCAGTTTGTTTGAAGATCTCTACATAGATCGGACTTATATTTGTCTGTTCATGAATTAGGTCCGTCGGTGCATACCTTGGAGCCCGCAATATTACCCGCAGGCACCGGTTCTGCAGTTTCTGTAGGTGGTCAATGTTGGTCATCGAAGCTGTTCCCCATACCTGGCAACCATATAGGATGAACGGGAGGATTATTGATTTGTAGATGCGCAGTTTTGTTTTTATGGCGAGTTCCGAACTTTAGAGGATTGGAAATAGTTGCGATAATATGGCGTGTCCTTGTCTTCTCCTGTCCAGTATGTGTTTTCGGAATAATAGCTTCTTGTCTATCGTGACTCCAAGGTACTTCGTATCTTCCAACCATTCAACTTCCTATCCCATGATGGTCAGTTTTCTGTTTTATTCTGGCCTTTTCCGGGTGAAATATATGGCTGCACACTTTGTCGGGTTGATCTTCACCTTGTTCTGTCGGCACCATTTTTCTAAATTGTCTAGCCCGTGTTGCAGGTGGTTGATGTTTAATTCATCGTTGCTGCCAGATGCGTAGATTGTTGTATCGTCGGCGAACTGTGCTATGTTGACATGAGGCGGTGTGGGTATGTCGTTGACGACTATTTTGAATATTACTGGTGCCAGGACAGAGCCCTGCGGAATTTCGGTATTGATGGGGTAGGTTGATAAATTTTGGCCCTCAACTGATACAAAGAACCTTCTGTTCTGCAGGTAGCTCCCGATTAACTGAATGTAGCAGTGCCAGACGGACGTCTGTGTTCGTAGTTTGGTGATGAGGTTGGCATGCCATACCTTATCGTACGCCTTCTCTATGTATAGGAACACAGCCGCCGTCGACCCTGAGTAGTTAAAAAATCTGGAAACATCTTCAGTCAATCGGAGGAGCTGGCTTGTGCTTCCTACCCTGCTCTGGAAGCCAAACTGTTCTTTGCGGATTGTCCTTTCCGTGTCCAGTGTGTAATTTATCCGCTTGAGTAGTACTCTCTCCAGTACTTTGGAGGCGGAGGGGAGTAGGCTGATGGGCCTGCAATTTGATGGAAGTCGCTGGTCTTTCCCTCGCTTGGGAATGGCCGTGACCTTGGCGACTTTCCATGCATCTGGAAAATATCTTTGGAGGAGGCAGGTATTGCATATCCTGGTGAGGAGCACGATCCCTTTCCTCAGCAGGTTTTTCAGGTGTGAGTTTGAGATCTTGTCGGCACCTGGGGCTTTGTTGTTTGTCAGTTTCTTGATGATGTTTCGAATTTCGCCTGGTGTCGTCAACTCTGTCTCATCCTCTGGTTGTGTTTCCATAATGTTCCGGGCTGTGTTCTCGATGTCCTCAGCTACGCGTGCTTCAGCCTGCTTCAGGTCGTACTCAACCTCCCTGTATTGGCTGGCAAAGTACTCCGCCAGCACCTCTGCCTTGGCCACTGGGAGAAAGCACGGTCCTGTTGGCCCGGTGATAGCAGTGTTGGGGTCCCTTGGGGCTTTGACAGCGCGCACAAGTTGCCAAGCGTCCCTATTGTTTAATATTAGATTTTGCATTTTGTTCTCCCATCTTTTAGATTTGTGTTCTGACAGTCGGCCCCTCAGCTCTGAGGTAAGCTGTTTGTACCGTCTTTTGTCATGGGATCTCTGAACCGTTGCCACAGTTTCCTTGCCGTGTTCTTGAGGTATCTGATGTTCTCGATCTCTGGTGGCAGCTCGTCAGTGTGGAGTGGGTGGATGATTGTAGTAGACGCTCTCCTATCGGCCTCCAGCACCACCTGGTTGAAGTGCTTAATTGCCTCCTCAATGTCCTCTTTTGTTGTTAGCTGAACTGTGGTTTAGGCTTGGTTGTGCACTATTCTGCGGAATTGATTCCGATCCACTTCTTTGGATCACTTCTCGTTCGTGTGCGGAAGTACCCAGTTCTTTATTTGTAGTAGTACGGGTTGGAGGTCGGATGATAGGTCGTTGACGACATCGAGTTTGATCCGGCGTGGGATGTCCTCCTGAAGAGTGGATTTTAATAGCTGTGGCCTCCATTTCGATCAGTTGTGGTGTTGCGATATTCTCGTGGGTCAGCTTTTTATTTATGATGATAGCTGTTCCTCCTCCCCGTTGTCCCAGCCTGTCATTCCAGTAGATTGTTTGTCCGGAAATTTTGAAATTGTCATTTGGTTTAAGTTAGGTCTCCGTCAACAGTACTATGTCCAGTTGTAGGCTTTGGATGAAATCCTGGAGCTCTATCTTTTTATTATGTATGTTGTTAGCGTTCCAAATTGCATTTTTTAAGTCTTTTAAATTTCCTATTAGTCTCGCCATTATTTCAGCAGGGACATGACTCCTTTCATCAGTGCAAAAAGTTTGCCGGTGTCGTCCTGGCCTTTTGGATGCGGTCTAGTGTTTTGATCATTTTTCGGCGCTGCGGTCCGCGGATGCGACCCACTCGCAGTCTTGTCTGCCGGTCTATGGTGCTCTTGCGAGCTGCCTCCATGGTCGGCTCGTATGGCAGGGGTTGCAGCTTTGTGGTCGTGGCGAGTCTTCTCCCGCAGTTGCTTCCGGATCTGGCATCTAGAATAATAGGCTGCATGATTCCCGCCACAGTTACAACAGACTGCTTCCTCTCTTGGTATCGAGCAGTCGGCAGCTCGATGGTTTCCCCCACACCTCACGCATCTTTGTTGGTCGGTGCAGTCGCGCGCCTGGTGACCGTGGGCTTGGCAGTTATAACACTGCAGATGTTCGACGACGAGGGGCTTCCGCTTGGGAGCCCTCTGCGTTTGCTGTTTCGGCAGCATGTCATGTGTCTTCGGCGTCGGCGGCTTGCTTGGTTTACAGGGGAGCTGAACAGTGGGGCAGAGGCCCATGTCCTGCAGCGTCTTGCATGCCCTTTCCATGTCCGACTGCCATGAGGCGAGGATCTTGAGTCCTCCAACCGCTGGCCAGCAGAACATGGGAAGCTATGTTGCTAACAGCAGCTTGACGTATAGACTCGCCCAGTTTCCAGAGAATGGCACCGTTAATGGCAGAACAGCTCTTCGATGTGTAGGTCCGGTTCCATCTCCTCCTGAGCTGGGCTAGAGGGCGTGGTCGCCTCCGGCACATCTTCGATGTGTAGCGGCGGTTCCATCTCCTCCTGAGCTGGGCTAGACGGCGTGGTCCCTCCGGCTCCTTTTGGATGTGTAGGGCCGGTTCCATATCCTCCTGAGCTGGGATTGAGGGCGTGGTCATCTGCTGTCTCCTCGTTAGCAGTGACAGTCTCTGTATATTCTTTGCTTGGTCTGCACTCCTTGGGCAACTCCGGTATTTTAAAGCATTCAGGTGCTTTTGATGGCGGGTTCGGCTCGTGGGAGTGCGATGTACCAGCGACTTGCCAGGCGTCAGTTGCTTCAGACTGGAACTTCCTGCGAAACGTATTGCGCCGTCCATTTAGCCTGCGGAAGAATTTTCCACACAAAAGTCGTCTTTGAAGGTCCGCATCACCTGCTATGTCGGCGGTCGTTCTGTCGTCATCAGTTGAGGCAGCAGTGTCTGCCTTTTTTTTTATGTGTCGCGGCCTCAGCGGCCGTGTTTGTCTAGTCCCGCAACCTGGGTTGCCCTACTACGACGTGACGCTATGTTGGGATTGTGGGATATTTTGGGGACTCTTTTTAATACGCTTTAGGGGGGAAGAGGGCTGTGGGCACCTTAGGAGCCCTTATGTCAAAACCCACTAAAGTTTCGTGTTTCAGCCCATTGTCGTGATCAATTGCGTTAGTAGTTGGACGATTTTCCCCAGCTGGCTTTCTCGATGATCTGCGTGGTTGCAGCGCCAGAGCTGCGGGTGACTCGCTTCTTCTGTCAGCGGCTTCAGTGGGAACCAGCTGTTGGTCATGGGATGCTAGTTCGTGTGACGTCCCTGTTTGGTCCTTATAGCTTGGCGGGCTATCCTGCCCTCCTCTCCTGTTGCTGGTCTGATGTAGTTGGTTTGAGGCGCTCGTCTCTCTCCCTCGGCTCGAAAACGCTTCCTCTAAAGACAGCTTCGGTAGCAGGCTGCGTGGTCAGCACCACAGTTTGCACACGTTGGCGTGGCATCACGCGGTCGTGAGCAAACCGTGGCGCTGTGGTTTCCACCGCATCGTACGCAGTGTACCTGGCTCCGGCAGTCCTTTGCCAGGTGCCGGTAGCGCTGACAGCGGAAACACTGGATGACTTCTTGTGAGGTCGCCCAGCCTGCTTCCAGGTGACTTGACTGGGTGGTTGCAAGGTGTCAGCCTTGGGATCGGAGCACTGGTAGGCGGCTGTGTACGACGCATTTGTTTGGTTGTTGTGGGAATTTCCCAGATATACACTCTGCTCCAGACTCGTACCCTTAGCTCGATGGTCCATGGCCCTCCTTTGTCGGCAAGGAAGTTCTGGAGGTCTTGGAATGTAAACCGCAGTGCCTTGATGCGAAACATCTGGCTCTCGTTGATGCCTTGAAGGTAGGGTTGGTAGCCGACTTCATACTTGTGATGGTCATCCACAATGGTCGACCAAGATGCGTCTCCCAGAGCTGCGAGCGATTCCGCCCACGGTGTGCCATGGTCACTTGAGGTGTAGTTCGAGTCCCCTCATGACGCAGAGAGACTCGTTGTGGCGGGCTCACTGTCAGTGCCCGAGCGTAGGTCATTATGGCTCCTCGGGGCCGTCCGCTTACCGCCACTCTGTGGCAGTGACTGGCCTTCTGGGCACCGTACTCCCGGGAGAGCATTCTGCTCCCGAGATGCACCCTCGTGGCGCTCCTCCACACTGGTAATGCCGCCTCGGGCCGATCTTCCGCCACCCCTGCGGGGTGCGGACTGACACGACGCGTCGGTTGCTGGCGAGGCTGCTCCCTTGGCGCATCCTGGATGCTGGCCGTGGCACCAGGCGTCGGCTCCTTGCACCCCCCCTCCCCGAGTGGAGCGGTCCGGAGTTGACCGGCCTCCACCACTGTGTGTTGGACACTGAGGTTAGGTGGTCTGCGCGGCGAGTATATCCCGCGGCGCTCATGGTGCCGCCATGTGGTGCGTGGGCGTATCGTCGGGCGAGAGTGGGTGGCGCTTCCTTCCCATGGTTTGCGCGTAACTGAAGCTGCTCGACGAGACATCTACACGCGCTGACGACAAACTTTGTACTCCCGGCAGCAGAGTCGGCCAAGGCTGTGGCATGCACAGACCGTTCTTGGACGGCTCTATATCACGCCCGCTACAGCGTCGGGTTTCTGTTTCGCGATGGAAAACATCAGCCGGATAAATCAAGACAACTACCTCCAGACATCCGACAGACCATCACCCTCAAAAATCAGCTAACAAGGGAATGGCATATAACGAGAGATCGACCACCAAACGCACCATCAACCGACTTCAGAGAGAAATTAAAGCTGACATTCAAAAACACCGAACACGCGAATGGGAAGGCCTAGTAGCAACACACACTGCAGAGGATGGGTCTATCTGGCACACTGCTAAACGCATCCTCAGACAAAGACACAAAATGCCACCACTGATCGTTGGTAACAAAACTGTTATCGAACCGGCAGCCAAGGCGGACGCTATCGCCGACACCTTCGAGGCCAACTTCCAGCCAGTAGATGAACACTGTGATGATGCACACATCAACTTTGTGAAGCAAAGACTCGATGCATTCCTAAACTCAATCACTCCAGATGAGGGAGCCATTGAAGAAACTAGTGTTGAGGAAGTCGCCGACATGCTAAGCCATGTTGCCCTGCACAAAGCCAGCGGTCATGATAACATTGGAGGTCATATACTCAGACATCTACCACCAGCCGCAATACAATACCTCACAACAATCTTCAACAAAATTTTAGCAACTAGCGAATACCCAAAAATCTGGAAACATGCTGAAATAGTTCCAGTCCCAAAACCCGGCAAAGATAAACGCTCCCCAAAATCCTACAGGCCTATCAGCCTACTACCTACCACATCAAAAGTCTTCGAGAGGATCTACCTCAAGAGGCTCCAGCGACACATTGATGAAGAACGATTGTTACCCAACGAACAGTTCGGTTTCCGACAAAAGCACTCTACCCCACAACAACTTCTTCGTCTTGTAGAACATGCTATGAGCGCCTTTGAGAAACGGGAGTTTTTTGGTGCAGTATTCCTTGATGTATCCCGCGCCTTCGATTCTGTTTGGCATGAGGGCCTCCTATATAAATTGCTCGTACAAGGGGTTCCGCTACCACATGTACGCCTCATTCGCAACTACCTGGCTGACCGAACCTTTCGTGTCACCACTGAAGACGCCATCTCCTCAGTCAAGAACATAAAAGCCGGGGTAGCACAAGGCTCCGTCATTGGACCTGTGTTATATAACTTATACACGGCCGATATACCAAGAATGACCAAATTGAAACTGGTTTATATGCTGACGATACCTCCCTCTTCACGAAGAGCATCAGAGCAACCCACGTCGTCACAAAACTGCAAAGGGGCTGCAACAATATAGAGAAGTGGGCAAAGAAATGGCGCTTGGCTTTTAATGCGGCAAAAAGCCAAGCAGTCATGGTGACCAGAAGATCCATACCTCCTCTTCAATCAGTAAAACTCTTCGGCGAAG